>VWYI01046880.1:9004-108342 GCA_013399455.1 Anthoscopus minutus | reverse complement strand
CATGTCCTCAAAAAAATTACTCATCTGTTCAAACTTTCAAAAGCAAACTGATCTTTCAACTGTCACTGGTAAATCTTGCAAAATGTTGCTTAGTACAATACTTCTCCAGAAATATTTCCTCTATGGCATTTTAATTTTTTTTTTTCTTAGCAGATATAAACCTGATTTATTATTTCAGCTATACAAAGGAACACACTTATATCTGTGAAGGATAGGATATGCTCTATAAAATCTTTATATGAAAGAAATCTTTCTTGGAAGAAAAAAGGATTATGTAAAGCACATATCCATTTAATTACAAATAAATAAATATAAAATTCAAATAGCTAGGACCTGTAACTAGTACTCTTAACAGTACAGAATGCATTCTAATTTATTTTCTCTTTATGAGTATCTGCTAGAGAAAACATTTGAATTGCAGGCTTGAATCCCAAGGGAGTAGAACACAGAAAAGCAAAGCTGTGTGAAATATGAAGTTCAGATATCTTTTGGAACTCCATACTCACACAGAAAATAGCCCTTCACTTCAGGATGTCAAAGTCAACATCTGAGATCATTCACTGAATTACCACTTTTGTATACCAAATGCACACAGCAACAGCACAACAGCAGTTGCTGTGTACTGACTTTCAAAAGTTCTGTCTTTAAGGACAATCAGTCAGGTATGAAAATAGCAGGAAATTTAAGACTTCTGTACAGCATTAAATATCACCCATTCAATGGGTCAGTCCTACTCAAAAACCTGATTTTTTTGAATAATTTTTAAAGTAAGCATTAAGCTAATAAACAGCTTTCAGTAGACAAATTTTACAGCTTCCCCTCTTGTCTAAATTAAGAATATTGAAATTTAAATAACATAAAAATGTAAAAGTAAAGTTGTAACATTTCAAATAAAAGACTTCCTATTTCCAGTGAACATATATCTGTACAAAATGTGTTTGCTGTTGACAGGGGCTGATGAGAGCCAACTGGATTCAGCATTAATTTACAATTGTTTCAAACATACATAATACAGAACATTATGCCAAATTCAGATGAGAACAGTAAAGCTCCTTTACAAAATACAGCTATGTTTAACAATTTCCATTAAGTTGGTTTTTGGCACCAGAAAGATTCCTATGACTCAATTTCCACCTGCTTATTGGCTTTATATACCATCCAAAGTAAAGTACCAAATGGGAAACTACTTAGTAAAAGGTAACAAAATAAGAAGTTGTTAAGAGTTTGTCATGTATAGAACATTATTCTCCACTTATGAAAAATAATTATAGATTAGGGTAGTGATGGAGACTGTGGACATTGCAGTTCTTTAAGGAAATGCAACTTAGGAGCCCAACTGACTGATGTTCTGACAATTTATAGCAGCAAATAATCACAAACACTTATTAGAGTTACCATATAAATCTCCACATTTTTGTACCCTGCATGTGGGTTCCACAAAATTACAAATACAAGAGTCAACCATGCAATACAGGTAACACAGACACAAATACTAGATTCCAAGTCCTAGATCTTTTTTAAACAGATAGCTTCCTAATGGTTTTGTTTATTGACATAAAATTCCACTTGAGCTTTTCAGGGAAAGATTGTTTACCTGAATCCTATTTAATAATTTCTAATTCTGTATGTGCAAAATAGTTCAAACTAATGTGCAGTAATTTAGGAGATTTCACGCTGTAAATGTGACACCACTGGAAAATGTAATAATGGCAAATTTATAACATTTCAAACAGAAAATTTCCCCAGGAGGTAAAACTTACATCTTAAAATTCTGTGGGGAAACACACTGGCAACTGCCCCTTATGTGCAGCCTTTCAAAAAGCTTTATCTCAGTCTCTTTCAGCCTCCCAAGAAATGTCAATATAAAATCCATTCAAGCCACTCTAATTGCACCTGTTTGCACAAGGCTTGAACTCTAACTTGACTGAAGTTGATTTGGTTACCAAAATCTCATTAAATACTGCTATTTATTGACTCAGTCATTTCAAGCATGTATTGGTTTGCACAGGCCTGTGCAAAAGTAAAATTCTCAGCCCTGAATACATTTAGAGTGTCTTGTTTATAGAATTGGTCTTTTAATTAAAATGAATTTAATAACACACACTATATACTTACTCTATACAAAGTCCCCGAAGACTTTGAATTCTGCACTACAGAATTTAACAGAACTACAATTTTAAAATTGAGGTTAAAGAAATTACAGTGTGCTTCTGGGAAAGAAGCAAAAATTTTCAGGAAGGTCAAACCAATAAACCTTTGGAAACCCTGTCCTAATTAGGTCATCCTGAAATAAAAAGTAGCTTGTTACATCACTTGGCTCTTCTGAAAATAAAGATGATATTTTCTTAATTCCCCCTTATTTATTATGTATTTTTATGTAATCATTGAATATCTGAGTTGGAAGGGACCCACAAGGACCAGTGAGTCCAAGTCCTGGCCCTGCACAGGATACTTCAACAATCCCACCATGTGCCTGACAGCACTGTCCAAATGCTTCTTGAATTCCTACGCACCAGACTGTAAAGGAAAATTTGCTATATACATCAAAAGTATTTTAAACAGGTGGTTTAAGAACACTTTTCCTTCCTGCTGTCTTCCACCAAGGGGAAAGCTGGCTATTTAAAATCACTCAGATGTTTTAACCACAGCACACTTTGATGTGTGCCTTTATCATAACAGACTTGTCATGTAACAGTAGTGAATTATCAGTCACAAAGTCCAACTCTGTTGCATATAATCAATCACTCACAAAATCCAAATAATTCAATGTTAACATGGTTTGAAGGTTAGTCTGATTGTTTTTAGTGTAATGGTTAATGCTCATCTAAGATGTGGCTACTCCTTTAGAGAAGAAAATTCCTACAATAGTTTGTAGCATCTTCCTATTTCCTCATCTTGGAAAAAGATCCTGATCCCATTTATGTGATCTACACTAAAGAAACTAATTAAAGTTTACTTTTTAAAAAAAATTAAAAAGAAAAGTATTTGTATTTTTACTTTATATTAACAAATCTATTCTTTGTATATTTAAGGAGAAAGAACCTCAACATGAAGTAAGCCTGTTACTTGGTGTTTTGATACTGCAATTCTATTAGTCTTGATCACACTTTGTTTTTAATATTCCCCTTCCTTACCTCCAAGGCTTCATAATGTGGTCAAGTCACTCCTCATGCACACTCGTTCTCCAACAGGGCCTTGTGTCCCATTGTCACACGAGGGTCCAACAGCCTGGCACTAGGACAAGAAAGATTTCTTTACATGTTCCTGTGGTACTAAAGCTACATGCATGTCCACACACTACTACTTCAGGGCAAGGGAAATAATGCGAAAACTAAAAATCATTCACCTTTTAAATTGACAGCATTGTGTCCACTAGGGCTGCACAAGCTTATAATCAGAAGTATTAATTATGTTATTTCTATTGATAAAGGTGATTTTCTGTTGCAGCAATCTAAGAATGCAACTTGGAAAAAAAGTTAGTTGAAGGTCAGGAAGCTATAAATGGTAAAGTTAATTTGCACAGAAGTCCCTCTCTTACTGCACACATTCAACATTGATATCACAGCAAAGTATTTTTAAACTTTACACTGTAAATTAAAAAAACGTGTAAGTTACTTATGTATGGTTCAACTTGGCTAAATTACTTTGGATCAAATTAAGTTCAAGTTCAAACCTGAGGTGCTTCTATTACAGAGCTGGATACTGCACTTTGCAGGCACTGCATATATTACATGAAGAGTAACATCCTAGGCAAATTAAAAATGTTTTTTATAGTTTGCTACCTCTCTTTGTGAGCCCCAGAGAATTCTCCTTTACACTCAAAGAACTCTCCCTGCATAAATAATGTATTTTATGAGTTTCTACTCTGCGTGGTTTTTAAATCCCAGACACTTTCAAGCCACCTTCATAAGCCCTCTCCTGGAGATATCTGGCTCACCAGCAATGTGCAAAGTTGGGAGAATGTACACGACCTTTAAAAAAAGCAACATTTTGTTTTTTCTTAGATGTCCTAATAAGTCCAAACACAGCACAAGAGAAAACACTTTATTGGAATAAAACAAAAGAAACACTTTGTTGAAACTTGAAAAAAAATCTTGAATGTGAAATTAATGTTAAAATTTTCATTCAAGAAATAAAACTAAGGATACAAAGAGAGCATATGTGGAAGCTGAAATGAAAAATAAATTGAAGTTTCGTCTTTGCTATGCTGTCTTCCACACAAACACAAAATCCAAAATAATAATTAGATTATTGAAACAAAAATCCAAATTCAGCTAACTGCCATTTGTAATGCAATCAGAGCATTAATGCACTAGATATGAACCAAAATTCGTATGTCTCACAACACTGACCACAGGCAACAGGACAAACCCTTCTCTTTGTGCTTACATGATGCTTAAACTACACCAGGAAAATATTTGAAGAGAACTCTAGCAGATACTAAATGTCACTGGAAAGTATTTTTGTATATTTATTCAAAGAATTTAAAAACTTTGTGCCTTTTCCTACAAAAATCAAGATGAAAAGGCTATGTTGTCTCACAAACCTCCATTCCTACACAAATATTATCCAAGAAAACTTGGAATATGATTTTGAAGAACAGCTATTCGAATTGTTCTTATACTTCATTTCCCCTGTCTCCTCCCAGTACTGCATTATTCCTGTGTAGCATTCAAGTTGCATAAAAAACAGCTTCTGTGTAGCATTGTAACTGCCCAGGTTAGGTTTACAGTGAATATTTATCTGTGGGACCTCAGGCACGCTTTCAGTGCCTACTGTTGTGAAGACATCTGAAAAAGTAAGAATTTGTCTTTTTTGCCTAAGGCAACTGCTCAGAACAAACTTCTCTAAGAAATCTCTTACACACTAATTAACTTCCAAATTCACAAAGCCTTAGCACACATTGTTCAAAGTAATGTCCTCACCGAATGAACACACATCTCACTCCATGCTCTGAGCTGGGAGTTTACAATACCAGGAAAAGCTGCATTGCAGGTCTTTTCAGGACAAGAAGTTGGTGGGGGCCAGGGAGCAAGATCACTGCATGAACTAAGACTCTATAAAACTGTCCTTATGCATCGAATTAGAATACAGAATAACACAGTTTAGTTAAATAACACAGTTTAGTTAAAACAGTGTGGAGGCAGACAGAAGGGGAAAGGACCAAGACACAAAACCATGGTATTTCACATATTTTCTGCAGACAGATCCTGGAAGAATTTCAGAAAGAACAAATGAGGCAAAATATCTTTAGGTGTGTATGGTCTTATTGGTCAAATGAAATTGAAGAAAACTGTCAAGCACTTTATAATAATGATAAACAAGTCAATTCAGCATGTACTGCTTTCATGGAAAAAATTTACAAAATCTCCAGTAAATAAGTACTAAATTAATTTAAGCAATGATTCTTTTCATATGTAATAATGCATCATATGAAAATAAAATATACTTATGGAACTTAACTGAATTCAATCTCAGAGTAACATCAGCTACGTAACTACTACTTCCATTTTACAGATGGAGAAACAAGAGACACAGAAGGGTTAAAGTGTGCTGCTCAGTGGCACCCCAAAAACTGGTGGCTAAGCTGATAGTGACAAAAATCAGATTATCCAGCACCATCCTACCAGGGAAAAAAATTTATCTGTCTCATAAATAACAGTAGCTCAGAAGTGTTTCCCCACTTTGCCAACATCGTGGATAAATGTTGGCAGTGTAAATGTGTGGAATTTGGCATAGAGCCTCTTTCCTTACAATGTGTCATTCATCCTCATTTTTAGCAATTCAGTGGCTGTTCCTTTCAGATGGCTATTAAAGGGAAGAATAACAGAACAAAACCAGACAATAGAACACACTTCTATTACACTAATGAAACATAAGTTGCGTAGAACATCCTCTAGTAAGTTTGTAGTATTAAAACAGCTCTATAATAACTATCAGATTAAGTGTTAGAGCCATTCTAGCCCTTGGGTCTGTTGAAATATTAATTTTTCTGGTTTGATTTTGTTGGAAAAATGTGAAATTCGTTCGTGATATAATTTTTTGTAAACTGAAAGAACTGCCAGTAAAATTGCCAGGCAAATCCTCTATCTAGAGCTAGCAAAGACAGGAAATACTGTACTGTTTCCCCTTACAATGCTGTAAATCTTCACAGGTTCCCTGAAGAACCATCCTCAACTAAAAACTTTAGCTGTATACACTATTAAATTCACATTTATAAAACACTTTTAACCTCTGCAGGTTGACTCAGTGTTGAATCTTCCAGCCATAGCTACTTATATACCATTACGAAAATTAAGGATTTCTGTCTTTTGAGGAAAAAAAAGCACTGTGAAAGCAAGTAAGAACTCCCTTAAACTGTATCTTATTCTACACTAAGTTTAAAAATACATTTGTGAACAGTTCTGGTTAAGCTGTATGCTGCTATATAATCCTCAACAGATCAATGCAAGTACAAATAAACTAAAAGAAAATAAAAATTCATTATTCATATTTGTTAGAAAATCTCAAGTAAGTACATATAAAAACAAAAATTAAAATTTTTGCAGATTCCCGCCATGAATTTCAGTGTTAAACCTGTGACAAACATCCCAGGGTGGAAGACAGACCAATCCCTTTATGAAGAATTGCTTTAGTTTCAGACAAATGATTTCTAGAGGCTTTTTAGCTTTTCAGGATCCTGTAGAATATAATACTCAGTAGCATGTATGGCATAAGAATTGGGCATTGTACAAGGGAACTCATGCAGCTGCTCAAACTCCAAGCCCTGCATTTGTAGGTCCCATTAACTTCAGTGCTAAAAGAAAAAAAAAGTCTTCCAGAGCACAAAAGGTGAGAGACAGTTGTTCACATGAGAGTGAGCTCAATCACAGAAGCACATGAACTGGCATGTCTGAATATGACTAAGTGCCAAGCAGTCCTACAGTGATTTAAACAGGGCTCAAACTTCAGGAAATGAAGGGGGAGTGGGAGACTGCGCTTTTGAATGTGGCATAATATTATTTAATCACTGAGCCATTACTTTCTTCTAATGAAATATAAGTAAAGCCCTCGTGATTTTCAACTCAACTATGTAAATTTTCCAGTTATACTTCTGTTTGGATATTTCGAATTTTATAAAGGCTGTTAAGTCACTGCCTTGGTTTTATTATTAAGCAGATACTGTGTATCTATGATTATGGATGCTTTAACTTATTTATATTACTCATTTTTTCCATTCCAGTTTCCAGTACTAATTTCAGTTACCTAAAACCCAGCCAGAGCACACTCAAATGGATCCACCCAACCAGAGGGATCACTGGCACAGCTCACATTTTCTCTCAGGATCATTCACACTGATTTCTATTCCACAGAAAAAAAGTCTAGAACATGGCAGCACCCTCAGTTTGTTAATAACTTTGTTATTAACTGTTTGTTAATAATAACTCTGTGCTGCTTCCACTAAAAGCTTTGAAAATTCAGTGTGATGGGTTAAAATTGAACATGGACTCTTCTAATCTATGGAGTAAACACTGATGTCTGGTAGGTTCAGAATACATAAAGCAAGAGCAGCAATGGAAAACATATAAAAGTCACAAGTCCTGCAAATTCTTCTGATCTACTGGAAGTACTTGTATTTACATCTCACTACAGCAAACATTTTTAGTTTCTGGTTTTTTATGTTAGACTACGTTAAACTTGGCAAACAACTCACTTCTCCTTAGAGGAAACTTAAAAATCATCTGACCTTTTTGCCAGACTGAACTCTAAACCTATGTGAGATGCAAATACATTTCAACATTAAGAAAAAAGCACAAACCCCCAGGCTTCCTGAGCATGAGTTAGCTGGCACTTACACTACTCAGAACACTAGACAAGTGTCAGCTTCCTGCTGTTTTTTCCCAGAAGTTTCTACAGTTGGACTGTTAGCAAATATAACTCCAGTAAGATTTATGGGCCAGAAAGATCACTTACTCCATTCTGTTTCCCACAGTACTGAGATGCCAATGCTTGGCCTTATTCTTCCTGTACATATCATATACACATCTGCTCTCATCACATACTCCCATATAGAGCTAGACAACACATTTTTCTATCTTATTTTTAGAATGTGCCTTGCAATACAACCAAGACCTCCCAAAACCAGGATGGAACAGAAACTAAATATTCTCTTCAAAGACTGCTCAGATAAACAATGGCTTCTTATAGTGATCTCTTTCTCAGCAAAATCTACTCCCAGCCTCAGTAATTATCTATAAACTGAAAAACTAAGTAGAAAGCTGAAAAACTTTATGTACAGCATCTTCCAGTTGCCTCAAAGAAACATACATCTAGTAAACCTACTAGAAATGCTTGATAAGAAAATATTTCTCAACTTTACAAAATGATGTAAAAAGAATCAAGAAATTTGGACAATACAAACCATTTCATTCAATTTCCTGTGTCTATTTGACTAAGTGTTTGTGTATTGTTCACTAACATAAAACAAAGTAGGTTCTTGTAAAAGTTTATGATATAAATTCCATAGTATTGGCATTTAATAGAAGAGCTGTGCAAACAAACAGAAGTAACCTCAGAACTTGTTACACTATTAATGCTTGTTAAACAGTAATGTCAGTGGCTATGAATTAATTAGTAAGGAAAAGACACATAAAATCTTCCCAGGTGTGAGACATCTATATCCTGTGGTCCAGCTGAGTGCTCAACACTTCCAGGTAGTGTTGAGAGAGCTGCATGCTATTCAGTATGACAGGAAAACAATTTCACCTTTTTTCACTCTAGTGTCACATTTTTCAAAGGGCGTCTCTCCATGAAATCTTACCTGCACAAAACTTTTCAGTTCTGTTTAAGAAACATTAAACGTGAAGGCACAGGCAACAGTTCAACAACTAATTACCTTCTCATGTTTACTGATAACTTCTGTTCATTTTCTTTCAGAAATTGTAGGTTTCTTTGGTTTTGGATTAGCTCTTTAGGCTCCAAGCAAAACTCTTGTAGTTTTCTGTAGCTTTTATCACGTTTGACAATGTACAGTTCTCAGGCTGTTAGATGAGCTTTTTGTCAGTGCCCCCAGTCTTCCTACTTGCAGGAATCCCTTTGTGTGTTCATGGCTGAACACAATCCTTGCAGTACATTAAACAATTGTCATGCCAGATTATTCATTTTATCTTTCACTTCACATAAATATTCTGCATGCAGGAATGCTGCGTTCTACCCATGAATACACTGAGGTTACACGAGTTTCCTGAGTCATACAACAGCCTGGGAGAGGTAAAGAGACTGCAATTTCAAACACAGTGATAATTTCAGTTCTTGCAGAGAGAAACAACATGAAACCTATTTGCCAAAATGAGTAATGGAGCAATAAATACTGATTACAGTTCACAAATCTACCTTAAACTGTGTGACTACATTTGAAGCTGTACTCCATTTCAATTCACAGCAGAATTTTTATCTCAATAATTTATTCCCAAATAGAAAGGGAGAATACACACAAGCAAAACTCAATGTAGTGCAAACATGCAACATTTTTCAAAGTATTTTTACTGCACTTCTAAATGCTGTGTTTATGTGTGTGCTTCCTTTTCAGAAATGTATTCAAGAAATAAGAAAGTGTTTGGTTTATTTAACATAAGTGAGCATTTTGTATATAGAAATAGACGAGAATGTGAGAGCAACCTTTAAATTTGTTGTGCATTACCTTAAACTGTTGAAATATGCTCGAGGTGGAAAGCAGGGAAGTATCTTTATTTAAGAAACTGGAATTCAGAACTTATCACAATTCTCGTCTCATCTAAACTCCTGCGGAAGCAAAACACAGAACTTTCCAAATTCCTTTTATGAACTGAAAAAACATCTACACTAGATTCAAAAGCAGAATTGACAGAAAATCTGTTTCACCAAAATACACGGGCCTGAGTGCCTGTTTTGTCAAGTCAGAATAAAAAGTCTGTGTGCTTTTTAAGATCCTGGGACACATGCACAAAACCTTCTATCTCTTGCTCATAACACACATATCTTAATATTAGGCATCGTATACACAAAAAATTCCCCAGACAAGGTCCCTTTAAATATGAGTTTGTATATTCAACAAATCTTCAAAAATTGCCAGGCTATACCAGGAATCTTCTCAGAACACTGAAGTCTTTTTTTGCTGTGAAAAGTAGCACACTTTCCTTAGTAAATGCTAGTTTTTACTGTTACTTTTTAGACCTATTTTATATGTTAGGGTAGCAATTTCAGATGCAAGTCTTTTACAGATTACTTCCAAGGCAAAAACCAGCTCCACCTGCTAACATTTGAGTGCTACTAGTATGGAAATATATTAAATTGAGCATCATTCTGTTCCTCAGTCTTAGAAATCCAACAGTTTTGTAGTGTTTGTATAGCTCTCGCTATATTTTTTTTTTCAGGATAAACTACATTAATTTAGATTTTAGTATGAGCTATGGAATTTACTAATTGCTACTGTCGACATAAGTGTTTCATAATATCTTTCAGAGTGGTTGTAAGGAAAAGAGGTATTTCCTAAAACTATCAGTCTAAAATATTCTCATATTCAGTTTATCTTCAGTCTCATTCTTCTAGCTCTTTCTTCAAAATGCAAAAAAAAAAGGCATAAAAAGACTAAAAGGTATTAAACAAGTGATTCTGCCACGGAATCTCCATTTTACTTTAGACACATCCTCATCCCAAATTTCGTATTAGACATTAGATGTTAAATTCCTGTTCTTGGCCATGATTAAAACCAAAGTTGAGAGTCTCAAAAATTCCTCTGCACATAATTGCAAATATACATTAGAAACTATTATTAAGATCTTATAAACACTTTAGAACACCTTAGAGCTGCACCTTGAGACAGAAGAATTTACTTCTTGACTTCTTAACATGACTGAAGTACTAAAAATACAGTGATGTGTTCTATGAGAATGGAATATTAAACACTTCACGAACCTCATTTACCTCCTAAAATTTGCCAGTTCCCATTAACTTCTTCACAGACTCATTACTACCATCTTTTAATCTGTTTTAGTAACAATTACTGTAAAGCCCCAGGGGAGTATGGCACAATCCAGAAGAAAGGGTTATTAGCCTACGGGTGAGGGAGTCCAGTAATACTGCGGGGAAATTCGCTGGCAAATCATCTCTTTGCAACACTGCATTATTCATTGAACACAACATGCTCAGCACAGGAGCAAACAACTGAACTATTATTTCCACTTTCAGCAGTTCTATACCATTGTAGCAAGTTTCTAATGGCAACTGGCAGCTTCTCAACAGCACATCAAAAAAATCACTGAAATTAAATTCAGCATATGAGAGAACTGAAAGGAAAGGCTGAAGCACAGACCTTTTCTAAACAGAATGGAGGGTCAATTTTAAATTACAGTGGTGTTGTTAGCAAACAGGTATCAGTTATTTATTGCAAATGAGGCAAGCAACTTCTCCCAGTGCAAAAATTTTAAATGGTAGATACATGCATATGCTTGGAGGAGACATATTTTTGAAGTAAGAAGCATCCTACAATTAAGTCACCTAATATCTAAGAAAAAAACAACAACAAACAAAACACCCCCACCCCTGAGTATATACATTAATAAAACATGTTCAGTCATCTTTAAACATTCTAAGTTTAAAATCCCATTTGAAAGAAAAACTCAAAGTTTTAATTCATATTTAGAATCAAATAAAACAGCCATTCTTACCTCAGTAACAGCGCAAAGATTTTTGAGGCTTATAAAAGAAACTGATAACTTCAAAAGGTATTTATGAAACAATCAGCTTTAATACAATTGTATTTTCAGTCACTTGATGCAAACGGGTCACAGATTAGGGTTCAAGTGGCTGAGCACAGCCACAACCCCCACTTTCATGTTCAGCAAGCCCATCATACAGGGTCACTCTGGTAATAAACTACAATTGTTTGCAAAACTTGAAGACTACAGACTGCTCATGTACAAATACAACTATCAGCTGTTTTAAGAAATTAATATAAGCGCAGGGAAATTCTAACTTTTCCCAGTTTAAATGTTTTCTATACTGCATTTCTGAATAGATGCATTCCATACGAGTTTGCCTTGAGCTGGGACAAACTCGTGATCTGCTATAGTGCTCATGGAGGTACGTGGCTGCCAATAATTGCTCTGATGGAAAAAAAAAATTTAAATGAGCTTCCTGCATACCTATTAAAGCAAAAAGAACATCCTAAATATGAACACATTGACCTTGTAAAACTCAGTCTAACCCACCATCTCTTGCTCCTCATCCAATGAACGTGTGGCAGTACATCTGTAAAGCACACATGGAGTGTTAGTTTAGTGTAAGTTTAAAGCTGTAACAGTACACTACAAACAAGCAAATGTTTATTCATTTACTAAATGTACTGTGGAGGAATCTTCTTCAATGTACACATCTGCTCAGCTGGCAGTAGTCTAAACACATTGGAAGCCAAGAACTTTTGATTGTCAGGAGTCTTCTTTATGCTCCGATGCTGAATTGCAGAGGACATTTTTGTCTGCATTACATTTACTATGATTTAAAGACAGTGAACACATCCAGGGCACCAGACATTTTCTGGGCTCCATGACAGAACTCAGAAATTTAAAGAAAGAAGGAATTACAACATTTACTTTTTCCCACAATCACCAGAAATTTTAGCTTTCTATCTCTCTTGGTTTTACCACTTGTTCCATAATAAAATTTAGGTCTCCATCTAAATCATCTGAAGCCTCTAACTTTTTGCTCCAAACCATAAGCTCAAATCTGAGACCAAGAACAGGCCATTGCACTCACAGCAATCTTAGTTTCATATAAGAATCCTTCAGTCTCTTACCTGTCCCCCTTCAAATTCATGATTTAGGGAACTCACACTCTTCCCTTAGTCTACACTACACAGTTATCTCTATTTCTTGTTCACCAGCAACTTTCTATATCCTGCTCTGCAATCCTAGGCACTTTGACTTGTTAACACTTCTCACCCATAAATACTTGAGATTAATTTTAAAATTATTATTTCAAATACAGTTTTAGCTTGCTTTTTGAGGTGAGCAATGAAGTACTCCATCACCACAGATAAATTATCACTGTCAAGTCTAAGTTCCAGCCAAATAAACCCATTCTCGTTCCTCTGCAGTGGCAGGGTTTCAGCTCACCTACCTCACTTGCTGCTTAGCCAGACCTACCTCATGTTTCCCCACACCATTTCAACAGAAACTCCCATGTTAGTGCCCTTTTTTTATAAACACTTCTCACAAAACGCCCTCATTTTCTCAAAGTAATTCCTCAATTCCTTCAATGCCTACTTCCAGCGGTGCTTGTTCTTTCCTACACCCTCCTCAGCGCGCCTCAGCTCCGTCCCCTCAGAGCCAGCGATGCGGACAGGCCGCTCCTGACGCTGCCCCGAGCCAGGAAGGCGCGGGACCCATCGCCACAGCAAAGCCGCTCCACGGCAGCACTGCCGAGGGCAATATCACACCGGCTCCTTCAGCCAGTGGGAAGGCACAAGCACAACCCCTCCGGGCGGCTGCAGCCCCCAGCCCCACACGGCCGGCGGAGAAAGGGCAGGCGACAGCCGGGCCGCCACCACCCGTCCGGCCCTGAGGGGAGCGGAGCGCCCCAGGCCGAGAGGCGCCGGGACAACGCTCTCAGGCACACGGGGAGGCTCGGGGCTGTCCGGTGCAGGGCCAGGAGCTGGACTCGACGATCCTCAGGATAGTCTGTGATTCACTGACCTCTGGAGTCAGTAACAGCACAAACCCCCAGCGACCAGGAAGCCCCAGAGCCATCACAACTAGTGATGACAGCTTTGCTTTCCCAAAACAAATTCTATGCACATATTTTAAACATATATTATGAAATAAATGTGGATCTAATTTAAGCTGCATTCTTTCCCTCCTAGAATTAATGACTTCATTTAAGGCGGTGAAGCAGACCAAACTACAAACACAGCGAGGTCTGATGCAGGATGGGTGGCGTCAATCCCTGCTTAGGGCATCACCGGCCCTGACCTCTGGCACCCATCCACCCAGATATAGTGTCAGAAATATTACAGCCCCATCCAGCAGAGTTTAGTAGCTTACCCGGGTGTCAACTGGTAAAAACCAAACACACATAAAGACCAGGGCATCCAAGAACCTCTCTTTCTTAAGTGGTATTAATTACTGATAGAGATCAGCAGCATCCAGCTTCCCCACCGACAGTTGAGAACAGCTGACAACTGAGATGAAGTGCATAGAAACAGTGGGTACAGCTGTTAACCTCAGTAGCATAGAGAAGTATATATGTAGCCTACCCTGAAGAAACAAGTTTTAAGGGATTGTACTGTAATGTGTTTTCCCTGCAGGTATGCAAACAATGCTGTTCAAGGGTAAGGAAGATCTTAATGGCCTTGGGGTACAGACTCCAGATGGATTCTCTGACACAGTGGCCCCTCTGTGTCTCTTGAGCAGCTAATTCCTTGCCCCTTAACCTGTACTTTTGACAATCTCTTTAAATGTTTCCCTATCCTTTTGTCATAATGACTCAAGCTCTGTTCCAAATCATGCTATGCCAGTTCTTTAGGATTAGAGAGTTAATAACTCACTCCAACATTTGGACAGAACACACTGATTTACACCTCAAGGAGAGATGAATACTCCATACAATTGTTGTTAGGTGTTGCACATGTTCTGAGAACTAAATTTAAAATTGGTTTGGATACTCAAGATGAAAGTGATTTTTAGTCTTAAGTTTATGAGTTGTGGGGAAGAAAAGTCTCTGGATCCTTGAGAACAAAAGAGTTAAGTTACTAATTTTCCCTTGCATCACTAATAGCAAGTCTTCTTTCCCACATTTTAGTGTGAGAATGTGATGACAGAGCTGCTATTAAACAATTTAATTATAGTTCTTTTGGGAATATTCTAAGGTTAGAAATGCAACATTTCGCATTTAACATCCTGAAATTATTTTTCCCTTTGCAATGCAAGTTCACAATCATTTAAAACCCCATGAATTCTGACATACCTTCAAACAGGTTATTCCATGTTTAAATAACAGTGGTTCCCACTCGAGTGTAAATATGATGAAGCCTTCTTAATATTCCACTCTTCCACAGAAATGGCTTTGAACTTACTGATTTGTAGAATTCTTTTGTTTTCACCCCTCCAAGGAAACACATAGCTATTTAAATCTTATGACAATAGGCTTGCTTTTCTTGGTTAGATTTCACAAATATCATGAAAATAGTCCATGGAATAAAAGGGTCTGCTACTCACAGGACGACAAAAAACTTCTATTAGGAAGAAGGGAAATAAAAAAAAGTCACCCAAACCATTTAGATGCTAATAAATAAAAACAAACAAGTTCCTAAGAAAATGTCTTTAATTTTCATGTTATGGAAATACATATTTTGGTTTTATTTCCATGATACAAAAATTTAAATATCAAACATTTTCTGAAATCTACCAATGCAGATCCTTTTTTAAACAAATAAAGGGCTGGTGCAGTTAGCAGGTTTATCACAGGTACCAAAAAACAGTTTTTACAAAATCAGGATTTAAAAGTGGAAACAACAGCTGTGAAAACAAAGAACAACTACCTCCCACCAGGAAATTAATGTTTGAGAAACCTTTAACTTACAGTTTTTTGAAAGGGTAAGGTATGTGTAAGGCTGGTATTTAGATGAATACCACCTGCACTGGGGGTGGGGGTAGAGACAGAAATTCAAAAAATGTTCCTGGATAAAGTCACAGGTAGAAAGCAGTATGTGAAACTGCAGTTCTACCTGTTTCCAGAATGCTGACAGCATATTGATGCTGCCTGAAAAAACAGTTAAATATTAGGAGAGCTGTGGTAACTCCCCAAGCAGAGGAAACAGCCTAGCACAAAATCACAGAGTGCCAGTTCTTGTACAGTTCACAGCCAGCATGCCAAAGGAGGTGACCAAAGGACACTGAGTCTTGCTTCTTAAACCTAACATCAGTTACAACAGCAAGGATTTCACAGAATCAACAACAAGTCATATACTAGGTGATATACACACAAGTAAAATTAACAGTGATTGTTCAAGAAACAGTTTAAAATAATTAAACTGATTTTCAGGACATGTACTGCTTTGTTAACACCACTTTATTTAAATAAAGTATGGCTTCCAAGAGGTGTATTCTCTCAACTGTTTTCAATCAATTCCACTTGTTAAGGCAGTTGTTTCCTACCATGTTTCAGGGACCTCAAAAATTCCAGTGGAAGTAGTTGTGAGGCTTCCTAGAAGACAGAATCATGGAATAAAAATTAAATCAAGATTTTTTTTGTTGTTTTTCTTTCAGAGGATATTAATAAATATTTTCCTATAGAGGAAGGCTCTAGATACATTACTGGCAAGTCGATATTTATACAGAGAAACCAAGAGACTGTTTATGAATAGGAACTTACAAAAACAATTTCAAAAGGGAAAAAATAAAGGTTAATTTGAGGTTTCTTACATAAATGATAAATACTGTATTTTTAACCCTAGTAATGAGGTAATTTTTGTTTTGCAATCACTGGGATAATAAAGTTAAATACTATTTTCCCAAGTGTACCTGTGGTTATTTTTGTTTAGGCTGTTAAGACAGGGAAGAATATTTCCATCCCAAATTAATTGGAAAATAAACATGTATCACTCGTACCAGTAACACATATTCCCATAATGCCAAATACAGAGCCTGAATTTCATACTCAGAATTACCTCAGACACTTTTATCATTTTGCATATGCTTACAGGCCCCAACTGCCCTTCTGAATACAAAGAAGGCAGTTCCAAGCACACCTTTTGAATCAGCTAAGAAAGATTTTACCAAGTCAGGAGAAAGGATGCCTGGTATACAATACCACTTTCTGGATAAAAGCTGCTAGTGCAGTTACTGAAATGAAGCTTCTGTTATGAATATTTGAATCTACTTCAAAGCAAGCTCCAGATGACTAATATGGTATGGTCATCTGGACCAAATAAAAATACATTTTATTATTGTCCAATTTCTGCAAGAAACTACTAACAAACATTAAAATAAAATCAACAAGAAATAGATCAATAAAAATAAAATTTTTTGATGTTTAAATTAATGTGATCTATTTACTTTTTCTGTACAAGCTGCAATAACTCACAAAACAGCAAAAATTACAAGGTGAAACATCATCATCTGATTGTAACCTGCCTGCATTTAGTCAGACGTTCAGTTCCAAGTATTTTGGCTAAAAAAATATATAAATATTAAAATCTGAAAACACCCACCTTTACACCAACCCTAGGTGAAAAGTCTTCAGCCAAATAAAGCACAATAAAGTTTATGGTTACAAACATCACACAGTACACTGAATGTATTAATGCACACATCAAAACAGACTGCCATAAATTTTGCTTACAATACACAAAACACACTGAGTAACCTTAACTACTAAGTCACATTAAAATAAAAATTAAGAATACCTAAAATAATATTCAAAAAGCATTATTTTAAGGAAGAAAGTAAGCAAAAGGAATAAATCAACCACATTCTGATTCCAATGGTTGGTGACAGATGGGGTTTTGGTTTGTTGTGAGTTTTTTGGTTTGGGGTGAGTTCTTTGCTTTTTGATGTTGTTTTGGTTGAGTTTTTTACCATTTTTATATTATGCAGTCTTCAGTTTCAAGAACAACTTGGAATGTAATGGAGAAGCCACTGCTAGAAGCAAAGACTTTCAAGAAAAGAATTTAAATTCTGTTCAGGCCTAGAACATTTTCAAACAGAACAGAAAACCACGTGCATGAACATTGCACTTACCTGCTGGAACTTGCTCTGTCTTGATCTTTTTCAACTTTTTGGCTCTCTTCTTACCATCTGGAAGGGACTCTGCACTGGAGTCTGTCTGATCATTTTCTGGATCTTGGCCTTCTCCCTCTTCCACATCATCAGAAGTAGTTTCTTCCTCAATAGGACTCATGCTTCTCTTTCCCACTGTACTGGTACCTGTAAAACTGGAACACGGAAGTAAGATGATTATGAAAAAGTCAGGAGTACATTACACAGGTACATGTTGTTGTACATCTATTAAAATCTTACAAAGGTAGAGAAATAAACTGTTGTAAGTGATGTACCATAAAACTGTATTATCTGAAAGATCTGGCTTAACTATAAAATTCCATAAATTTGCTATCTAATCCAATCTTCTGTAGATCAAGGTATTCATTCTCTGTACTATTGATGTCTCACTTAGCTGCTATTCTGATGAGATCACTCACCTGAAATGTAATTAAATCACTTCTCTATCTCTGCAGTTTTACATTTTATTCTCACAGTTATGCAAGCTCTTTAAAGCATTCTCAACAGACACCAAATCATGCATAACTGAAGCCTCAAAACCACCTTGAAACTGAAGGAATCTACATGCTAACTTCATCCTCTCTCCTGGAACTACAGGTAGTATGAATAGCATTTCTACATAAAGTTAGAGAAAACCATCAAGCTCCATATATAAACTTTACATCTGGCTTTCAAGTGCAGAGTCCTATTATTCATGGGGCCAGTAAAATAAAAAGCACAAAAATTTGCACACTCATTTCATTAGTAGCATTTGAATGAAGTCAGACTAACACAGTATAAAGATGAACTCAGAGCTCCACTCCATTCAGCACACACTGAAATAATCTTGTGTGGGCTTTTGTTTCACTGAAATGCTATTGTTAAATTTCCTTAAAAGACAAATGACAATATTAAAATCAAATTAGCATGAGTATGAAAGAGAATGCAGTAGAAAAGGGGCTAATTAGAAACCAGTTCCCATTATGAAATTCTAGATATGTAAACTATTTAACTTATATTAGACTTAAATGTCTATTATAATGCTTTAGAACAACCAATTTTAAAAAGAGTGGGTTTAGATTTATGAACTTTTATTTTTTAATTAGAACTACACAGCATGGCTGTATGCATCTAAGCCATGTTCTATTCTGTGAGTTAAATAAATATTAATACTAAGTTATAAAACAAAGCTTTATAAGTTGGTTTTTTTTCTTCTTAATCAAATGCAGTGAATGACAGTGTTTCAATAAGGTTTCAGCTGAAGGAAGAACTGTTAAATTCTGCAGAATAGTTTTGGCTTTGAAATGGAATTTTTTCAGCTGAACATTCTGCAACTTAAAACAGTCTGTCTGGGATGTCCAAAGGCAATAAACAAAGATGAAACATATGATTACATCCCATGCTCTTACTTCTACTTTAGGAGCACAAACACCATTTACTTTGATGAATAGCTGGTTTTTCCTCCAAACATTCACACACAGAAGGCCTTGCATGATTTCTTACAAGTCATCATTTTGAGTCATGCCACAACTACCACCAATAAAAAGCTGGATAGAACTGTTAATCCTATGTACACACTTCAATATTGCAAAACAGGCAAAAACTAGGGTTGGAAAGAAAAAAAATCTAGGGAAGAAGGAGCATTTAGGAAATAAAAGACTACTATTTTAAAAAATATATAGTTTAGAAAAGCTTGTAAGAATTCTACTTTAGGGAAAACCATTCTGAAAAATACATTAGGAAGAAAAAACTCAGGAACCATAAATTATGATCCCATGATTTCCTCAGCCCTTGGCTCTCAGAGGGGAATTTGCACTCACTGTAGGAAGATCCCTTCTTGAATGGTCTTATGGCTGAATTTAATTTTTTCCAACTTAAAACTCCCATGAAGTTATTGCAAATAAAGTGAAACAAGCTCTTGACCTTCAGTGTACATTTAGCTGGGTACCAAAGAACAACATAAAAGTTAATTTTAGGCCTTATGGTCCTCCTGCAGATACCTTACAGGGAAAAAAACCCCAACATCAAAAAGCGGCAGCACAAAGTAAAAAATAAGCATATTTTATAATGAAGAATCATTGCCTTCCTTTCTCCCAGATTATTAATTTTATTTTATATTCATTCACTGATTGCATGGCTTCTAGAGGGAAAAGCATTCATTTTTTTACATCTTGTTCTTTAACCTTAAATAAGATTACAGCAACATTATGTACTTAGTAGTAAATGAGTATGGTTGTATATATGAGTTAGAGCACTACTCCAAGTTCAGTCTGACACATTCTGGCTGTGTCCACATATCTGCCTCAACTTCCTTCTTCAGCTGAGAAACAACAGAACAAAGTTAAAGACTCAAACACAGCAAGAGCTTTCAGTTGTTTTTCAATGCAGACAGACTTCTTTTATGATCCCTATGACCATTTAGAGACACAGACTTACACCATCCTCTAAGCCTGTAACACTAAGGTTTCAACAGCTATCCAGGCAGTAACTCTATTTTCTAGAGAATATATTTCAAGAGGCACTAAATAGCAGCAATCCAACTAGTAGTAGAGTAAGTAAATTGAAAGAATAAGCAAGTGGAGGGCGGTAAAAGGCAGGAAAACAATTATGATGATGTAGCATTTACAATTTTCTGGTTTGGAAAAGCATATCTCAGTTTTAAAAGAAACACTTCATCACAACAAGGCATTTGGAACTGGCCTGGATATATGAGGACCTACAATTTCAAATAAATTTCATTTGTACATAAGTTCTCTTGACATATGAATCAACATTGGGGGGTGGGAGTAAATACTGTTCCATCATAAAAATCAGCCATTTCAGTTGAAGAGCAGGTGCAATCACCCGAAATAACACTACAGTGCAGGAACTGTATAATAATTGCAATATTTGTTATCTATACTCAATATACCTCAGCTTTTGCCAATTCTTTAGTGGGCAATAAGCCACTATACACAAGCATCTCTGTAATAAACCGACAGAATAATGAGTAGAAATACTTGCACATTTCAAAAATTACATAATCTTTGGCAAAATGAAAACATTCAAGGAAGTGATGCTATAAACAACACCCTGACTTAACAGAAGATGCAGCTCTCATAGTTCTAGGTAGAATATCTGTAAGGCAAAGTGATATATCCCTTTCTTGTACCTCATACCAGTCATTTTACTATTTCCAGATGATGATCAGGAGAATAAGTCCAAATAGAGCAGGGGACCTAGTTTTCCATAGAGCATACCCCATCTGACTTTTTCTGCTATGGTTTAACACTATTTTGCTAAGGAAAAGCTCTTAAAGCCATGCATTTAACAGTCATGGCAGAGCTGGCAGGCAGTCATTTGCCTAGCACAACATAGCCAGTTCCATCTGTTTCCTAAGTGTGTTCTGAATAGCAACAGATTTGACAAGGGGATCTTATTTACCACTTGAAGTTTTGTCAAATGCAGCAGTTTTTCCTCAGCATCTCCATCTTACATTAATAATTAGGCATATTTCCATTGAAATAAATTTGTATATTTAACAGTAGTAATAAGCTATATGCAAGGGGTATATATTAACTATAAATAATTTTACCTCGTGACTGCTATTAATACCTTTAAACTTTATTTTCTGAAGAGAAGCTCCTCTACAATACAGGACTAGAGTTTTATCAACAAGAGAAGAATTAAAGAACCTTTGTTACATTATTTATCAATCAGTCAATTTAAGACAAAAGCTCCTCATAAGAAATACTTAACAACTTCCTTACTGAATGAAAAAGTAACCAGGACACATTGTCATCATGGAGACAAACAGCTATCCTGCAGCTGTGCTCCTTGGCAGTAGCTGATGCAGCAAGCTTTTTAAATAATAAATAAATAAAGGATGTAGTAACATGAAGCTATTATAAGGGATCAGCTGCTGGATACATCAGAGTGCTGAATGCTCAGCTAGATATGACTTCAACTAATCTGGACAAATATAAATGCACACATACATTTATCCTGATTGTTTATGTAAATATTTATATCATATTTACATCAAAATTCTTGCACATAGTAGATAAAAATATATTATACAACTTTAGATATAAGTATTTTTACATACCTTAGTCTGGAAAAAATAGTGTTTGTCTTGAGTGAAATGAAAGACCATGGTTTGCAGTTCCACATTCTATCTACAGATTACACGTCAGGGGAAGCATTTACAAAATATAATTTGACAAAAGAATTAAATATAACTAATAAAAACAAAAAAAAAATTGTCAAAAGACCTGCATATTAGGGAATTTGGGAATGAACCAACTTGCTTTATTAACGGAATAATAATAGAACAAAAAATTATGTAACATCAATTACAAATGATCTGTCAACAAAATAAAGGGGCTGCTATCCAAGGCTATCAAAATGTTGATCATGTGAAAACAAAAAGCTACTTCTTGTAGAATTTTACTACAGGAGATGAAAAAAAATATATTAAAAAATTTCAAGGAGAGTAAGTGCTTAGGCAACTCATAGGGGTATGTCAAACTTTTAGGGAAAGAATTTACTGAAAATTTTGTTCAGCAGTTTTCCAAATTACACATTTGTGATGGATCTTAAACTTCTTTGCAAGACAACAGCAAATCTTCCTGCATTTCCTGTTCTTCATAAGCTGCCACCATTACCATCTGACTGGAAGCTGTGAGGTACCCAAACTCCAACATTCATTTAGAGGAGACAATTCCTCTGGCAGAAACAAAACTAGGACTTAGTGTTTCTTTGCAGGAAACTCAAGGTGTAGTAAGTATCTACAGACTATTTAATAGTCTACCACCTTAGTTATAGAGCTAAGCTTTAGCCACGTGCAGGATGGTGTCAGGACAATCCTTAAGCTCCTCATCTCCTCACAGCATGGACTCCTCAGGATTCCTGAGTACAACAGTTCAATTAAACTAACTTCATTTGATATGGATTGTATCATCAGCTTCCTCCATATGTTTTTTTGAATCAAACACGTCTATAACACATTTAGAATTTCCAACCATGACAAAAGCCATGAATAGCTGACTGCTTGCCAAAATACACACCTGCAAAATCATAAGGTCATGAGAAGAACAAAACAAGTTTAGCAAATTTGTTACATGACAGATTAACATTTTCAGGAAGATGTAATGAGAACTAGACCTTAATGCAGCATTTCCAAGAAAGATAAAGCAGAAATATCTCAGCACTGGTTTTATGACCACGAAATTAGGTTTGTGTGACCACGGGGCAGGGAGGAAAAGAACTGAAATCCCCCAAAAAACAAAGCAAAACATCCACTTAGGAGAAATATAATTTACACACTCTACTCAAATGTATTTTCATACAGAATTGATAGAATTGAGGGGACAGTTCAGGAGAAGAATTTGCTATAATTTGATAGGTTATTTATTCAACTATACTAACACTAAAAAACTTCACATGCTCAGCTACACAGATGACTGAGAAAGAAGCTGCCTGTTACCATCATATCCAAAATCTGTCATTAATATCAGTGGGTAAGTATGAAACAAGAACTACACACAGCAACATAGGAAATATACTGTACCAGAACCAAAAGCAGCATGTCCTGACTTTATTAATTTTGTCCTTAAATAATGAACAAGCTCTTTTCAAGTTTTGTACTGAAAGGTTAAAGCCATGCATCATTTGCCATCCTATTTCTGAAGCATAAGGACAACTTCATCACTTCAACTTCACAAGTGTCATATGAATGAAGAAAATAATTTTTTAATTTTGGTTATAAGAAATGGTGCTGCTATATCAAGCTCATAAGCTATGATGTGACCTGCCCTCCAGATCCCAGCATTTAAAAATCTGTCTGATCATATTTGTGATGAAATTCCCTCTGTTCCTTTACCTATCATCTTGTGACAGCTGATATACCACTACTGATTAAAATGCAAAGAAATACATACAGGAAAATGTCTGTATTAGTTAAGAATGACCTGAAAATTGTTAGATTTTGGACAGAAATGCAGGAAGAACATGAGCTGGCAGCACAGATATCTCACCTGCTAAGACAGTAGTATCGACTCTGGGAAATGTAAGGTGCACACTGGGTTTTTAACCTCTTCCTCTCCATCTCCTTCCAACTATCTTCCGTACATTTTCTCTTGGCCTGTTTTTCTTCATGTTTTTTCTCCACATATTCTGCATATGTCTGGATCCTGTAACTTTCAGCATACCGGCTGGTGTTTACAGCTATGGAGAAGGAGAATGATATTATATACAAAACACTTTAATGACAGCATGCCCTCCACTGAAATAGCTTATTTTGAAAAGCAGAAGGCTGTAAGCTATTTTTTCTGTTCATAAAACAATTTCTAGTTCCATTCTTAGCAATTAAAAAACCAAACCAATACAAACACATGTCATATTCTCTAGAAGTTACAATGTCTGAACTAGATGCTCAAAGGTCTTCTCAAAGTCACACTGTGCAAAAAGAGTTAAATCTACTTAAGATGTTTCTTTTAAATTAGAAACGATCAATTCTTCAGTCGTAACCTTCTTCCAGACTGCTTGTTGGCAAGGAAAGATTTCCTGGATTTTTTCCCTTTTAGTCTCATTACTTAACCCAGCAGGTTTATTTTGCAAGTATGCCAGGAAAAGACGACATTTGCAAAAGCCTTTGCCAAAACTCTGTTTGATTGCTGTGAAACATAAGCTTATTTGAGCTGCATTTTTGGTCGCACAAGATATCCATGGAAGACTCACTTAACTAATACCCAGCTGTTCCATCCTTGTATCTTTCTAATGTCTGATTTCCCTTTAACCAAAAATGACTTCAAGGTCAAGGTAGAAAGATTTCTGTCAATGCAAAATTAGAAGCACTTTAAAACTAAAGAAAAAAAACTTTCACTGCCTCCCCTCAGTAACAATTTAACAACATTCCTTCAAGACCCAGCATCTTCACAGCTCAGCCTTCAGTCTGCAAGCCAAGCTCTGGCCTAATGCCATCCCTGTAAAAGATGAATCAGCAAATTAAATTGACTGTCAACTGGTGTCTTCTGCTGCTTTCAGCCTAGCTCTCTGAAAGAAAGTATTGTAAACCAACCAATAAACCAGTTTAAATGTCAACAACACAAAAAAGCCCCCCAAACCTCAGATTGTTTTTCTGCTTTTTACAATACTGCAATTGTAGTGGAGACAAAATTCTGATTTTATTGTATACTTCCAATTTTTTAGAGCAACTTCAGATACATATCCCACTTCTGGACTCTAGCTGAGCTGCATTCTGTGCTATCTCTAGTGCAAGCACAAGAGATGGCAAGCTCCAACATCAAATTTCAGAAAAGGTGAGGAAGACGGGTGGATGCGGTTCTTCTCCTCTTTCAGGATGAATCATCCATCCTGTATATTTACTGTGTAACAGTGAAATGAGATATCTTTAATACCTGCCATGGTATATAGATGCTGCTGGTGCAATGTACATAAAACCAGGCAAGAGTGTTGACTACTTAATTTTAATCCCAAGTACAGATAGCAGTAGTTATGATTAAGACATTGTTGCACTAACCAACAAGTGTCAGAAATACCTCCCTTCACCCCCCTTAAATCAGTTTTGAAATGAGAAGTTACAGGATCTGTTTGTAAGAATTAGGAGAATATTTCTTGCCCATGAAGTTATGGAGCAGGCATTATGAATGAAATAATAAGGCTCAGTGGAGCTTACTGCATGCCAGTCAACATTCCTCACGGTAGATTTTGTTTAGTTAAACTCAAGTATGTTTTTACTTGCTAAAATCAAGCACAAAGTTACCATGGATCATCTGATATATACTCATTTGTTAAAACACAATAACATTATTTGTTTTGCTACAAGCTATGAACCAGAGTTATGGGTCTGCCATTTAATTCCCAGACAAACTCAGCCCTTTTTTAAGGAAGAAAAACAAATCATTTGAGGCCTAAAGATAATTCTAAAATAAATCTGTGCAAGAGTCAGTATTTTGGTACAAAGACAACTCTGCTTTCTTGAAATAAGGCATGTATTTTACAGCAAACCACTCATATGGCACATACACACAGAAATATATGTATATATATACATAGCATATATATTTAATAGAAAATGTTACATGCTGAATAAATTGCTTCATCATTGAAAAACTGAAGTGAAGGCATATGGAGAAATCTAAGGAGCCACAGAGATAAATCAATCTTGAGTAGTCCTGAATTGAAGAGCTGCCCCCTGTAAGAGTTTAATACATTTTCTCCAATGTTTTTTTGATGAATGTTGTCCATATTGCCAAACAAAGCAAATACAGTCAGGTTGTTCTGCACTCCCAGCAGAGGAAATGCACTGCTAGAATGCCCTGTGAATTCTAAAAAACTGAAGAGAACTTAGGGGGCTATTTACTTATTTGTTTAAATTTTAAGACATGAGACAAATCTTTCTGTGAGAAACCTGACCTAGTAACCAACACCATGTGACTGCATTTCACATTAACTGCAGCCCCTAAAGTTCCTGTCTTACAGCAGAATAATAGTGATTGCAAATTATTTTAGGAAAAGCATATCTAGAGGATGACACCTTCCCTCATTATTAGGGAAGATACTGAACAGGCTGACTGTCACAGAGTGGTTCAACAGGAACGTGTACAAAGATTCCCTTTTGCCAAGTCCTTGCTTTAATGCAGAGCAACATCCTGACAGATGGCCACCAACAACATTAAGCCGCTTAATAAATACACAAATATTTTGGTGAACTGTGTAGGTAAAAGAAAAGCCACAGTATATAAATACAATAACCACACAGAGCTATACAGATTAAGGATATAATACTGAACACTTAAGCTTATGAAATACTGAAGTAAAACTTCATCTGTGAAGCCTTTAAGTGACCTCTGTATCGAAGCTGCATTAATCTTACCTGATCATGTTCTACTTAGAACATGGGATGACTGCCTCACCCAAAGCAACAGTGTGCAATTAGTGAGTAACTAAGTCAGTGCTTTGTTTTACTTTCAATACTCAATATATGGTTCCACAGCCTTATTTATTGACTACTAGGGCTATTCATGCCACATGTAACAATCTAGAAGTTTGCCATGACAGAAGCGCACATGCATTGTCCAGTATTTTAAAGTAAAACTCAGGAGTGGAAGCAGCAGTGCTGTGTGGCTATTTTATCAAAAGAAAGCAAACTTCACATACCAAATTAGAGAGTGTCTTCATTTAACCGAAATGGAATTAAACTGTCCCCTACAGAACATTCAGGGCTGAGTTCTTCCACAGCAAATGTATAGACATATTCCCAGAGAAGCCATAAATCCTGAAGAAACAGTACCTGATCATGTAACCATGGACATTATCAAGGTGTAAGCAGAAATCAACTATATTTTGTTAAATAATAGGGAATTGTCAATGTAACATTAATGGCCCCTTTTGTTAGCCCATATACAGTTTTCAGTCTTTCAAGCATACCTGGACAATTTCTGCTGCAAGGCATCAAAATGTTATCACACAACTAATTAGCTGAACCGGAGTCTCTTAAATATATTTGATAACAGCTACTATCTGCAGGCTGTACCCAAACTGTTAACACCAATTTGTACACGGTTTTGTTTTCCTCTCCTGTATTAGCTTAAGCTAGAAGGTGCCTATACAGATTCTAAATAAAAGAGTGTTGTACAAAGGTTGTCCTCTCTCTTGGTATCTGAATGCAGGGCAAGGAGCAGTATCAATGCAGGAACAAAGCAGCTCTTCATCGTGCAAAGGAGGATGGCAAGTTAGATGGCAAACCAAAATGAGGCTTTGAAACTCCATGCTGGAGAACAGGCGAGAATAGTATGCTGCTAAGTACAAAGTATGTCAAAAAAAGAGAAAGGACCCTTATGCAAAGCTTAAACTTAAAATATTTTCCTCAACAAAGAACAGAAATGATAGTGTAAGTCCACTGAGACATTTCATGTTATCCACATGTATGTAGATTGTTATAAAGGACTTTAACTCCCTTACAGATGAAGTTTTTTAATTACCAAAAGAATTCAAACTACTTAACCTTTCCACTCTGTTAATTACCTCAGTAATTAATACATTTCACAGCTTTTGTTTCAACTAGTTTCAAAAAATTCCAAATCAAATGAAAAGACTTCCAATGTTAGAAAAAGCCCTATTCAGACTTATGGGGTACAAAGGGCATTTTGGGTTTGGTGTGGTTCTTTGTTTACTTGTTTATTTATTAGCTAATGAGAAAAAAATACAGCTGCAGGCACCTTGAAGGCAAATCTATAATCTGTTCTCTTAAGTCCACATCAGTAATGCTGGAAGTTGTAAAATAGCTATTTCTGATATGATTTATACCACAGGTTCCACTGTAAAACCAGTAATTCATTTTCCTGCTGCTCTCAAGATTCCTGAACAGCACAAGCTGAAATACACATTTCAATCTCTGCATTTACTACAGATTTTAAATAAACACTGGAGAATTTTAACTCCCAAGATTGCTAGTAAACTGTTCATATCTGTGAACCTACAAATTAAAAGCATAACATGTTCAGAACATTTTCATTCTAGTCAGACAGTCTCCATGCCTATTATTGCTAAAAGCACAGAGAGCTGAGACCTTCAGGACTTTCACACAGAAATGGACACAGTCTAGCCCCACAGCTGATTTCACCTTGGTACCAAATGGGAGGACCCCCTCCTCTGTTCCTTAGCCCCTGCTCCAAACCACCTGGTTCTTCTCTCTTAAATACCTCCAGGGATAATGACTCCACTGCTTCCCTGGGCAGCCTGTTCCAATGCTTGACAACCCTTTGAGTGAAGAAATTTCCCCTAATGTCCAACCTGAACCTCTCCTGGTGCATCTGGAGGCCATTTCCCCATGTCCTATCATTTGTTACCTGGGAGAAGACACTGACCCTCATCAGGCTATAATGTCCTTTGAGAATGTATCTGGTATAAATTTCACATTAACTTATTGCTGACAACACAGTCATGTGAAATGTAATTTTTCAGACTCCGGATAATACAGAATCTACTACCTGCCCTTTCCCTGAATTCAGTGAGGAGGGACTGATAGACACACAGTCTCAAAATACTTCTTAGAGATTTAAACTGTGGTGGTAAGTACTCATGCTAAGCAGCAGGCTCTCTAGTAAACCTAGAGAACACTAACAAACTGTAAAGTCTGTCTGAGAAACACACACATTCAGAAAGATTAATGATTTAAACACAAGTCATTGAAAGGCTGTCACAATTTCAGCTGCTGCACCTGCTTTAATCCATTGCTCCCCCGCTGTCTAAAAGTATTGGGCTTCTCAAAGCTGAGAGGAAGAAGTTATCTTGCACATAGTAAGTTCTGTATGAGCTCATGCATCAGGGCACCAACACATGGAATAACTTAACATTATTTCAGTGCTTGCCATTTACAACAAGCAGTTAATTCCATATGTATTTAAAATTTCAGGTTAAGTATATTTATTGCATTTTAAAACAGCAAGAAACACATTCTCAGGAAGATTTCTCAGGTTAAAACTACTCTAAAGTTGAACCAGTGGTCCTAAAATATTGCAGAAGTTGCTCATAATCAGAACATAGATGTTATTAAACTGAACCCAAGCCTTAGGTAAAGGGAATTAAGTGCAAGTGTTGGCTGCTAATGGAAAATAAATAAGGTGTATTTTTGAGGTACCACTGATAAATTTGTCCATTATTTTCATTAACATATAATCATGTAAAATGTCTCAAAAGCCTTATTTTATTTTTCAAGCACTTTAAAACTTGAAACATATTTATAAGACTTTCCCGTGTTTTAAAATTTAACCCATTCCAAGTACCAGTGGTTTTTAAGAGTACATTTTAGATGGGCTACAAAGACTCCACAAGTGTAAAGACACCTACAGGAACTTCCCTTTAAGTATCAAGGTTCTTTTTAGACCAGCAACATGAACAGTCAAAGCTAAAATACAACAGTCAAGTAAACTATGAAAAACAAGAGCTTAGCATTGATCTGGAGCATTAACTGGGGATCCACAAAGTTAACTGCATAGAACAGTTGAGGGGTTGAAGTGGTTAGGTTATACCAATTTATTCATTGAAAAAAAATACTGGGTTTACTTGACAGTTAAGACAAGTTGAAGTCTCTCCCATTTCCACCACCATTTCCAGAACTATCTGGATGAAGTCTAGACCCTTGCAAGTCATGTGATCATTGAAACAGCACTTATTCCATACTAGGCTCTCTGAATGAAAAGCCAGCTTTATAAATACACAAAGCTGAACAGCATCCAAAAGCAAACTTATCCAGCAAGACAAAATTCTTAAGAAACAGAAGTTGTCTGCTGAAAGTTAGTTCTGAAGTTTCCTGTGTTCATCAGCTCTAACAGTGCACAGTGTTTATCTTTGCCACACACTTATCAAATGTGTTTCATGTTTGACAGAAATGCTGATGCCACTCGCAGTGCAACTTGGCAACAGAAGTTTTGTCTCCCAGATGTCCAAATAAAGGAATACAAACCATTTAATAAATTCTTATTAATTACCTACTTTGAACAGGAAATCCCAACAGAACATGGACTGTGTTTATTGTCCATTGTAGTTTTCAGGTGCTAAAAGCTTGGAAATCAGTTTACAGCACAGCATATTGCAAAAAGTTAAGACAAATTAGAGCCATCTAAACCACCACTTTCATAAACCTGTTAGTGGCTTTAAGATGACATTGTGGCAGAACAGTAAGAGTGACACAGAGCCCACTGGAAGCCAAGAACCTTCCCCTGGCAAGGGTCAGGTCCAGTTTGCAGAGAGGCACAGCAGGGTGACTGTGCACCTGCTCCCTAGCATCTGTCCTGCTGCAGCTTCCACTTCAAGCTATAGGGAGCAATATGATTTTATACAAGAACAAGCTTTTTCTACTCATAACAAATCTGAGAGACTGTCAGGGTGTGAGCTGCATGCATAACCAAACAAAGTGAAGATGCTTGGACATTATCATTAGCAGCAAAATAAGAAGTTGAAGGCGTTTGACTCGTTTCCCAAGGTTTCTGTTTTGTGTGTTTTAAAGCATGCCATATTCAGTTGGAAAGTTAGGAGCAGCTCCAAAATTGCCTATAAAAATACTGCCCTTTTCCCTACTTAGTTTTTCAGAGGAAATAAAGTGGCAGAGGAAACAAGTCTTCTTATATTATGCAAAGATTCATAGGTCCTTCAGGGTAACACTTTAACAACTAAAACACTGGAATGCTCGTTCTCCCTGGCAACATAAACACTATTGATTACTATGTGAAATTTGAAGAGTTGCTTATTAGCTAAATTCAGCTAATCAAATATATACTTTATAAATAGAAAATACTAGAGGCCAATGTTTTATCAATCAGTTTTGAACTAGGTTTTAATGGCTACCATCCACAGCATTATGTAACTCAGGCATATTGTTTTAAAGAGCACTGAGGGATGAAGAGATGTATTTTATTCCCTACATATTCAAAATGGATTTTTGAATCCATGAAATCCAAAATATTCCCAGGATGCTGATGAGCAGGTTTTTAGCCCATTTAAAATACCGAAGCCAGGAGAGTTAGAAACAATAAAAACAGCACAGCATAGCAGCAACAGCTTATGCAAAGTGCCACATTTTGAGGAGTCTATCATTTGTAAAGGTTAAACATGATAATTAATTATTTGAAATATGAAAAACAACTATCACAATTTCAGTACTACCCTTAGATACAGTTACCCAAAATTAGTCATATAGAAAAATTGTATTTCATGTTGTCTTCTAACACCTATGAAGCTGAACAAAATTAAAAAGCATTGGAGCTAAATTGTTAAGAAACCAGCCAAACTCAACTGGTTATGCTGAGCATGTACATCAAGGGAAGATGGCAGATCAGTCTTTAAATGATCTCCTGTTCAAGTCTCTAACTTCATCTTAGTTCAGCCAAATATTCACTATTTGAACCACTGCTGAAACAGAAAAATAAAGACACCTCCCAGATATGAATGGGGTTGCAAAATCTGATGGATCCAAATCAGTTAACACTCCATGCAGATAATTACAAAACCAGTCTCATTTTCATCAATTTTTCACACACAATTTCCTTATTAAAAAGATGCAAAGCAAGTCTGGATGTTTTTACAGTACTTAGACTCTTCTATAATGGAAATCTGAACACTTTAGGGAAAGCTTCCCTACACTTTTCATGTCCTAGATCCATTTATGTCCCACAGATGTTCTTGTTGCACTTTTCTTCAACTATACGTATCAATACCAGCTCAAAGTCAGAAACCTCTCTAAGAGGTAGCAACATCTTGCCTTGTGTCCATATTGTTTCACAGTCCTCCAGGGCTTTTTATACAGTCCAGAAGATGCAGACATTTATATAAACAGGTTAAAAAACAGGCCACGTTATCAGTTTTTCCTAGGTTCTTCACTTAAGCACATCTCACTAAATCACAAGTACAATCAGCACCTTTTATTACCAAAGCAGTTCATTAATGAATTTAAGATCAGGAAATAGAATAACAGAATTTATGATGCGTTTATTACAAAAACAAAACAAAAACCAAACAAATCAATGAAATAACAAGAATTTTAAGCAATTTTGAAGTAAAATCACACAACTTTTGGTAATTGAGGTTTCTACAGCTTATCATCTTGGCTGTCCCACTGCTTTCAGTATATGAATTTCTACTAACCTGATTTCATAAAAACCTATGAAAGACTATAATCACCTGAGCTTTCAAACAAATAACACATTTCCCAGCACATAGGCCACAGAACAAGCCTCCCTGCTTGTCAAAGCACAAAAAAAACCACAGAGCAGTGCTAGAAAAATTCAGTTTCAATATTCTGCAGACATTCAGTTCTTTCCAAAATATGGAAAATAGTTGCTATAACAAAAACAGAACAAAAAAACCCAAAATGAAACCAAACAACAGAACAACCACCAAAGTAGTGGTGATAATTTATATGCCAAGAATTTAAACAATGGATAAGGAACTGAGGTAACAGCAGTGGGAAATTAACTGTAGCATCATCTAGGAAGGCTTTATTTGACATAATTCTTAACTGGAACTTCTCATTAGAAGTTAGATCACTCTTGTATCTATAAATAGATGAAGAAACAATGGCTCTTGCTGCTAAGGAGAAATTGCTGTAAGGAGGTTGCTGGTGAGCCCTCAAAATCCTCTGCAGAGCTATGAATGTTTGAGGAAGTATGATAAACACTCCCAGGATGTTAATAAGGAATTAGAGAGATGCACTGATTTACATCCAGACCCTGAAAGCTCCTCTATTTGAGCTTAGTAAGGATAGATGATGGTGAACTCAAGTGGGGTTTTCTAATCTGTTTTATTTCTTTTTAGAACTTAAGTGTGGGAATTCTAACTAGATAGCTCTTAAGTGCAACAAGATTTTAGCCACTTAATCAGAAGTGCTACATACTGCTGCTCTCACTGGCTCTACAGCATTCGATGCAAGCATTTCAGTAAAGGGGGATGGCACTACCAAATATCCCAAATGATCATCTATGATGGCCTAATTCCAGCCACTGTTCCCTGAAGTAAGGGTATGGGTCAGTCCTCAAACAGATGCTCAAAAGAACTATAGAAACCACTAAGAGCTTGTGGATTCAACTACACTCAATCAAAAAGCTCTATAAAACCCCACCCCCAAACACAAATAAATCCACCCCCAAAACAACATAAAAACCCCAAACCACAAACAAACCCAATCTAAAACCCCCACACACCAAAAACACTACTTTCTCCCATAACTAACAGCAATAAAAACTTAGGTCTGGAGAGACTGCACATTGTTCATACAACAGACTGCAGACACATCAGCAGTCCAGGCTCTTTGAACACTATTATTTAGCATGTGTTCTACAATGCACAAAAAGGCTTCTCTGCATTTGTTCCTTGCAATGTAAACCAAACTACAGGTGTATCTGTCCAAAGGGCTTCTGGAGGCAAAGACCACAGAAGCCTTTGATAGTTTTACTCTGTGCAAAGGAACAGTAAACGCCTCAATAAATACTGCACCAACTCAAGAAACCAGCACTACTCTTACCTACAGGTTTAGGTACTTGGAGGATCATGGAATGAAGCACAAAACTCTCAAACAATTCCAGACTGGGCTTGTCTTTGCTGCCACACATGCTGCTGCTATGGAAGTCCTCTAAGCAAAGTCAGTGATTTTGCCACTAGAATCACAGACCCTGCTGGCTCAGAGCATTTTGCAGGAGGCAGTTAAAGTCTTAGTGATGAATTAAATGCAGCAACACGTACCTATTTGCACTTGCTCTGGCTGGCTCAATGAGACAAATGCTGATGTATCATCAATCCAGGAAACCTGAATGTTACCTAGAAAATGCAAAAGAAATTATTATGACTATTTTTATTTTAGACACAGACACAGATTTTTATCCAATATGCCATGAAATGAAAAAGCCAAGTAAGAGTAACTGCACCTGAGATGGCTTTTGTCCACTGTAAAGGTGTGTATTTCATACCCAGTTGCCCAAGGGCCCGGAACTGTTCAGAAAGTCAGAGCTGCATGTGCACCCTGTAGATGTGAAGGTCTGTACACCCTCAGACCTTCACATCCTCCCTTCATGGCTTCTATATGAGTCTACTAAATGAAATGAAGCAATTTTCTGAATTTCAGCCCTTTCCTCAAATAAGTAACAGCTCTTCAAGTGGTGATAAATTCCAGTTGAGAGGGGTAGGTAGAAGACTGATCACATCAATGAAGAACTTCACTATTGGGACACTAAATCTTCAAATTCTAGTTTGTTTGAATCCCACTATACATCATTTTCTGAATGTGAAATAAAAACTCAATTTTAGTCAATATGAGGACAAATGCACAAAACCATAGACCTCATTTGGAAGCTGTTACAATGGAACAGTGACTGGAAATAAATCCCTCTATTCATCAAGCAGTTAGTGCATTTTCTATGTGAACAGCTTAAAATGTCACATTAATGCTAAAAGAGCCCATAATCAAGCAAAAGCAGAGGAAAGGATTCTCATTCCAGACACAAGGTCTTATTATAGTCTGAAATCCATTTACATCTCCTGTTCTTACCTAAGTGCTTTACTGTTAGTACAATTCAACTGAAAATCGGTGCCATTCTTTTCACATAGACTAGAAAATCAAGTTATTTATAATGTTACACCATTTAACCTTCAGACATTACAAGGTTAAAAACAATGATGCAAAAGGGCTTAAAATACATTTATTCTCAGTTGTTTAATCTATTGAAATCTAATTTAGTCTACAGGTTACAAGGTTATAGAAGTCTCTTCTGAAATCCAGCCAGATTATAAACAGATTTTCTAATTATAAGAAATAAAAGCCTAGACAGATTTCATTTACATGCTGTACATTTGAGTAGCCAGCTATTTTGAAGTTTAAGTTATGATCATTTTGATCACTGCCAAAATCATAATTAATTCAGTATGGTTTCTGACATATCCCCATAATGAAGGGCTAAGGCTGCTACTAGGATGAGCCTACACCACGAAGTTAGAATTTCTTTAAACATTTTTTAGGGCACATAAATTCAATTTCTAATAATTCTGTCTTTGAAGAACATATAACTTTTCTGCCTATGGGTAAGGCTCTTTGGTGTAGGGAGAACATCCTTTTGGCAGGACACCAGCATTTCATAACACAAGAACAGCTCAAGCTGACTCATGACTGCAGCTCAGAACTGTAGTGCATTTGGTAGTACCCCAACATTGAGTTTCCTTTAAAGGACAGAATTTACTGTACAAATTCATGTTGCTCTACATGCATTGACAAGTCTTTGCTCTAAAATTATTAATGTATAAAGTTCTCCATTTTTGTATTACTAGTGACAAAATTTTCTAAACAATCATTTCAGATATCTGAGACCATATTCTGTTGTAGCTCTGGAACACAGAAATGTTGTCCAGATTGGGTCCCTTTCCTATATATACAGTTAATTAATTTCAATCTACCTGATCAGACTGAAAAATACATCAGAAAGAAAAACTGCCTGCATATCTTGCAATTGTGCCCTCAGTATAAAGTAAGAAAGAATAGCAGTGATAGACAAAAAAAATCTCCTGAAGGAATTCAGTTCCTATTCAAATGGAGTTCAGTGTCCCTATTTTCACTAAGTGCCAAAAAATTAAATTAATAAAAATCCAACCTATTGATGGCACATCATTTCCATATCAGATGCTTATTTATTGTTGCAGAAAGGCTGCTGCACTCTATATGACTTTTGACTTTGTATTTTTAGCTAATACAGGGTTTCAATACCTGCCATATGTTGCTTTTATAATAACTCAGACTTATACACCTTAAATATAGAATTTAAAGAAAGTCAAACATTAGATAGCAGGCACTGAGTTCCAATCTGAACTGCAACAAATGCTCTTATGCAACTCTCTGTGCTTAAGGGATGCTCTCCTCAGACTATGCCACATTTCATCATTATTAGGAAGTAAGAATTTAGGAGAGATAAGATTAATAAATTATATCATTCAGCAATACTGCTAAGCACTCAGTAAATATTGTACATTTCAAAAGTATGGTGAAATGCAAATATGGATCTGGAAAGCAAATGCAGTTGCAGTACAATATTTAGCAATCAGCAGAGCCCTGTGCCAGCTCACTGCAAGGCCAGTGCAGATAAGCCATGGACAGCAATGTAATGGAACATCAGCTCTAGAGAAATAAATCAGGAAATTCCTCTCTGTGCATTTTTAGAATACACCAAGTCTTTAATACTTTGAAGAATGCAACTGGTGGACTATGACATGAAGGTGCAAGTAACATGTGTTTCTGCTATAAAGAAACTTAAAAATCCTTCATATATCAGCTCAAACATGCAAACGAGATTAAATCCACAGAATAAAATTATACTGATGGATGACATCATTGAAACATTTTCCTTTTTGTACTCTGCTCTTCTACATTTCCTACATGACATTTACTGGTAATTAAGCAGTAGTTTTTACAATTCTTTGATAGTATGAGTTTTAATCAAAAGCCCAAAGGTATTAATTTAAGTAGAACTTAAGGCTATACACTAAAGCTGTATTCTAGCAAATTTTGTTTTAATGACCTCGTATTTCACATCAGCATGACCAAATAAACAACACAAATATAAGAATCTCAAGTGTTCTAAGAGACTGCAAGTACTTGTAACAGTAAAACTACATTCACCCCTGAGACTATAAAAACATTTTGCATGAACAGGTGTCCACTTGGTATGCAGGCAGCCCTGAAGGATTTCAGAATCATGAACATCCCTTCTAGAGTAGCAAATGTAAACCAGTTCCAAGTGTGACACTGCAGCCCTTTCAGCTGTTTCACTATATTTCCTTAGAAGCTTCACAGAAGATTTTAACTCTGCTTCAATTCATTCTAAAATAATTTTTCTGTCAAATTCAACTCATACTGCTTGATTTCAACACACTTTGCTTTAACTGACCTAATAAATTAGGATAACTCATGCCTTTTTTTTTAGCTTTTGGCAAAACACTCAATGCTGCACCACTCTGCCCCTATCCACCTGCAACTGGAAAAGCATGGCTACTTCAGCATTCCAGAATTTTGAAAGGAATAATCTGCAGTTTGTTTTGAGATACTATGGCAAAAAGCCTTTAGAAAAAAAGATTAATTATCGAACCTGGAGTTTGCAAACAGAAACATGAACCCAGCTCTAAAACCCGGACAAGCGCGGGCCTCGTCGATTCCCAACGCGGGCGATCGGCGGCGTGTGCGCGCGCCCCCTGGCGGCGCTGCCCATTCCCGGCGGAGCTGAGTTAAAGCCGCACCGAGCCCGGGCGCTGCTCCCCAGCCGCAGCCGCAGCTCCGGGACAACCCTGACATTCCGAATTCTCGCCTTCTACACTGCCCAGTCGGGGATATTACATCCTAGCCACTACACTGACCCCTCCTGCAGTGAAGATCGAAGGCTCACAAGGAACTGAGGGAATTTGATGCAGCTCCAGAGTACCAAGGTACATGAGAGAAGAGCAGGAGACCACTGTCAGTTAGTTCAGCTATCCAAGTACCTACATTTTATACTTAGAACAACAACAGAACTACTGCTCCTCAGTTATTAACTACCCTTTTTGCTGCTGCTTCTCACTTGGATGGTGCTCACAATGTGGAAATCAAATTGGTTATTTTGAAGCCTGGTTGCTAACCTAGACTCACATATGCTGGAAAGTTTGGCTTTACACTGACTGCAGGGTGAACCTTGCACCTAAAGCCTCGATCTGCCTCACTTCAACCCCCCCATTCCCTTTATCCACCTAGATAAACTCCTCCCTCCTTTCAGGAGAGGCTGTAAATAAAAGGATGAAAGATCCACAATATTCAACAACCACCAAATAAAAATTTCTGAAAAGCAGTTAGTAAGAACAGAAATTTTCAACACATTACAAAGTCCAGAGGACACCATTCAAAAATTACAAAAAGAGATTCATCATTACCTACACTAGGAATAATTCTGCACCAAGAGACTAAAAGTAACAAAACAAACCAGAAGTTTAACTTGTTAATAACAACAAAAAAAGGAAGACAGGCTGTACACTCACCAAAGGCACTGAAAAGCTGGTACAGGTCACTAGTCTTCCACTCTTTGGGAAAAGTAACATGAAGAACATGATCTCGTTTGGGCTGCACTACAAAACAAAAATGCTTTTGTTAAAATAAAAGTCACTGCTAGTATCTTTAGACTATCCTAAAACAGTCATCTAATGTGGTCACGTATTTTTTTTCCTTCTCTTTCCCTTTTCAGAAAGAAAACAGGCCAAGATTTATGAAACTACATCAGGTACAGTGAGAATGTGCCTGCACTTAGGCATGAAAGATATGCTAAATCCTACTAGCTCATCTGTTTAAGAAATTGAAATAGCATTTCCTGCAGTGAGAAATGCCCACAAATGTAGTCCTTCTATCCTTTGCACCAAACCAAGTTCAAGGACAGAAGGAAAAAAAAGATAATTAAAAGCCTCTTCATGCTCCACCTTTAAAACATTCTTAGCAATGGTTGAATTTTTGCCATTTTTCTGTTAATAAAAAATTTCTTGTGAAACAATGTTCAACTCAGTTTTCTTAAAAATATTAGATACAAGCTAGAATATACACACTCATGTTGTATTATTACTAAAAATTACACCAAGAAGAAAAGACAGCTCATCAAGGCCAGCATCTAAAGAAGTGCAGAAGAAATCTTTAGTGTATATTGAGAGTAATTTTAAGATTTGTGAATTTGAGAGAGAATCCAAATCAAACTGCTTGAAGAAGAAAGAATATCTTTCTTCTTCAAGAAGAAAGAATATCAGCACAAATTATCACTATATATCCTACTCTTAAACTCTTCTACCTGAAGTTCCTCTCACTAGCGATGTGAGCTTTTATAACCTGTGAATTCCTATCATATTTTAATAAGAAACAAGTGGAACACTGTATTTTCAGGGGCAAAGATACTGAAATATTTTGCATTTTCCTACTAAACTATTTGCAGATCATTAATTAAGCCTTTCCACAGGTATCTGCAGAGATCTATTTTGTTATGTATGACATTGCTGAATCTTACATGTTGTTTTACATTTGATGACAGAGGCTGAACCACTGAAGTAGAGTGCTCCACTTACAATGCAGAGCTCCAGTTTGTCCAGGATAACTCAAGGGTTATCTTCACACTGCTTGATGCTATCAGATTTTAATCAGACCACCTGGTAACACTCTCAGGAAGATACCTCTTCTTTTGGTATAGAGACATAGGGACTGTTTTTCATTTTAGTGATGATTAGTGATTTACTCTCCTGAATTCTTCTGTAATACAAACTTTTCTAGTTTCTGATCTCCTTAGCTTTCAGCATTAAAACTGGAGATCTTTCCAACGTGCACCTCATTCATAGAACAGGTGTCCAAAATCAGATCATCAGCCACTTGTTATTGCAAAGTGTTTTTATCTGTTTCACCTAAACAAGTGGGTTAGCCTGAGTTGACCAGAAACCCCCCAGAAATAAATTACAGGTGTACACGAGCACTGGGAGCTCAGTCCAGCTGGACAGAGCCACAAGCACATAAGCAAAGCAATGCCTTAATGAGCACAGGTGCAATCCTGTTCCCTAAATCTGCTACTTCAATAAAAAGGGTACAACGTTTTTTTAAGGACTAAAATTCAACTTTTTTGCACTATACAAGTCAAACACCAAAACTGCACAAGCAACAGTAGATCAATTCATTGCTGTACAGCTTACTGAACAGCAAGAAACTCAAAGTTTATTTGTAATACAGCCGTAGAAAATCATACCATGAGTAACTCCAGTTTCAGATATTACAGCCTTTACATATTGATTAGAGAAAAGAAACTATTCCTAACCTTCCTGTGTCTGTTTATTCTTAAATTCACAGTCAATCTGCTGTTAAAATCTCTAAATTCCCCCTACTTGGGTGAAAAGTATTTGATTATTTTTCTGCTTTGCAGTCATTTTGCGAGGCAACTTCATTCTTTCAAGTGAGTTTTTAACACACAGTAACAAAAGATGATGAAAGTCACATTCACATATTCAATACTACTTAACTTAGCACATGTTCCTGAAATCCATTATTTCAGGAAAAATTGCACAAACTTGCTATTTCACTACCTGACAAACAGAAACATACAACTTACTACAGTCACACAGTCAGCTATGCCTCATCTCCTTTTAAAAAATACTCCAAGTACACCTCCCATAGAAACCTGGCTGTACTCTTTAGGTGGCTTTGCTTCTCTGCAAAACCGTCCCCCACAGACAGCCACCAGACAGCTTCCTCAACCTACAGTGGGTATTTATATCTCTGAACAGCAACAAAAGTGGCTAAAATAGCCAGCCCAACATGCCACCCACCCCTGCAATGCTTTCTTCCTTTGAGGCTAAGAAAGCCTCCTTGGCTCAGGTTCTCCTCAAACATCTGCATCAGTCTGTTCTACAGGAGTGGCTTTCAGATAAAAGAGACAGACTTTCAGAGGCAGACTCTTTTTTGGCAACCCTTCTTGGCAAAGTATCAAAGCAATCCTGTAAGCTGGCCAGCAAGTGGAAGTAGCATCTTTACAAATTAGTAGCTTTGGCACTCTCTCAATGGCCCAAAGTATTTACCCATTCTTCCACTCAGTATCAAACAGTTGGGAAAGAAGATGCAACGTAATTAGATTACCATTCCAGCAGAGCCAGAGCTCAGTGATCTGATCACCTAACTGAATTTAAAATTAAATATATGCCCTTACAGCATGGATTTTCCTCTCCAGCAATTACTTCCATCTCCCTAGAACTGCATTCTGTTTCTATCACACTGACACCTAACAAAACCATGCTCCAGTCTGAACTTTCCAATACAAGCAGTGGAAAACATGTCCATATCAATACTGCTTCCAAATGGATAAAATTTTCAAGACATTGTGTATCTGACTCCTCAATACCAAATTCAACTTTTACCTAATCAAGGACCAGGCTGACTTCCAGGGTTTCACATTTTCCTAAGTCAAGGCATCAGTGGGAACTCTCATCCAAAGTTCTCCCCCTCATAATGAAACATCCCATAACAGTAAGGACATTCACATTAGCAGAATCTATTTGTATTTAAAAATATTATCAACTAATTAAAGCTCCAGGTCTGTCTGTAAATAACCTAAATGGTAAAAATGTCTTATGTTATATTTTGCCATTATCGTAATCCCATGTGGCAAAAGAATCCTGATGTTTAGGCTGAAGTTAAGGAGAGGTACTGCTGCAGGTCAGTTGAGAAACAAAGTGGTCACAGGATTTTCAGAACTATGTGCTATTCACTAGTTTGCATTCTGTATTTACTGCTGCAGTGAGGGGACAGTGTTAGGATCCCACTTTTTATGTGATGTGGTTAGAATAAGAACATAAGAACAGTAACCCAAAATAACAATAAAGGTGTTAATTTCAAACTCATTTAGTAACATTAACTTAATTTGTTCTCATCAGCCCCCTTTATCATGCAGATTCTCTGGAGAAAGTTGAACAGTTTCTGTGTTCACTATTTTGTTAAAATAAAACAAGGGAGCAGACACATTTAAAGCATTTCATAACTAGCTAATAGCCTAAACACAGCTGATAGATATGCTGATATCCTTGCTTTAGATACACATGATTAATCTCTACATTTCCTCCTCCAGGAAGTTTGTCAGAATGGTACTAAGATTACAATGAAAGAAGCTACTTACAGTCTGGTCCTTCCAAATTGAGATATGGTATGTCCATTACTCTCATAAGAAACAGCCTATAAGCAAAATAGAAAAGAACTGTTAGCAAATTCTTGCCTGAAGACCTTTTCCTTTTTATAGTTTTTTTACACACTTCTTCTGAAGAAGCAGAATTAACCATCCTTAACTTATCTTAAGGTATATTAAAACAAACAGACTTTCTAAGCCTAATCCAACCACCACATTGAAATGTTACTTGGCATCATGCCAGGAATTTTATTTATTCAAGAAAACAAGGGCAAAAAACACGTAAATGAACAACTTTTTTGGTTTTGCTAGAAATAGAAGATAGAGAAAAACCCCAGACCTGGGGTAAAATGTACTCTATGGCAGGTTCACATGTGAGCCACAGGGTGTGAGAACTGGCACCAGTTGTGCCACACACTGTCCCACCTAATTTATCTTCTGAGTCTTAGGAAAGGCACAGCCTAACATGCACTGCAGCACCTAAAAGGAACTTTATCAATAAAAATCAGAAACATCTTCATCAATTAACTTCAGAAACTTCACCCATTCCAGCACAGCAGTGAGTAATGAAAACATTCTACAAGGAAGCCAGAGTTTCTTTCTTATCTTTAGCTTTAGGTGCCACACTCCTGAGCACTTGGCTTCAACTCAGCTGTCTGTCTAAACTGGACAAGAGTGACTCCACCCAGAAAACAAGGAGTCACAGGGATCCCACCACAAAGGTATCTTTTACAGAATTAAAGGAAGGGGAAAACAAAGAGCACGGGACACATCCTCCACAGAGCAACAGAAACATTTCAACTCTGGTGGAAGACATTAGGCAGGATCACAGCACCATAACAGAGCACCCAGCTGGGCAGAAAAGAACTGGGATCTGTGCTCCTCCAGTAAGCTGCTCTGCAGACAACCAAAGAGGCTCAGTTTGATTTACTATCTGTGATTTGTTTTCACATCTTCATCTGAAATGTGTCACTGTTAGGAAGAGATAGAGCCCCCTTCACACCCCAGTGCAGGGGATAAGCATAGCCTAAAAATAGGCTAAATACAGTCTTTCTGCTGGTCAGTAAAAGCAGTTTAGTCTTTGCAGGATAGAGGATGTCCATCATCCATGTAGGACAGCAAAAAGTGGGAGGTTTTATTTTAAGAAAAAAGAAAAAAGGCATCTTTGTTTTAAGCTGAGTTATCTGAACAAACTGTTGCCAAGTTCTTGGAACCTACTACTTTTTAAAGCACGGAGTAAGTTTTGTAGGTTTTCGCAAAAATAAAGATGAAGTCTACTAAAAACACAACAAAAACTTCTGGGGAGAAACACTACTTAAGCTTCCCTCCCCCAGGTTTTATCATATTGAGGAAAGCAATACAGTGGCCACCTGGGAGAACAGACTTACGTCAAAAAATATACATACACCTGAAATTAATTAGGATCAGTTCTTTTATCCCCTGAGACAAATCCTACATTTATTTGTTTGGCCAAACAATTATGTCACTGAACAGCACATACACACACAAACACATACTCTCTATAGCCTAAATACTGATTTTAGTGTTAAGTGCACCTCAGGTGTGTTACAGAAGTAACTGCATCTTGTAGCACTAACTTAGACCACATGGATTATGAACATGATTATGTTGGAATTATTAAGTTCCAACATAATCCATAATTAAATATCCATAACTATGGTTCTAAGATTCCTTATCTATCTGCAGAACATTTAAATTATTAAGACTTTTCTGTATGACAGCATGAACTCTGTATTAAATTAGCTCGATTCATGAAGTTGTGAGTTCATGTTGTAAAAATCAGTGTCATAGCTGTATTTCTTTAAAAGCTAAGCAGACCAAGCTAAAAAAATGTTATTTCCTACACTGTTTAGGGACTACAGTCAGATTACACAGTCAGAGGACAGAGATCCATTTCCCAACAAGAACTATGAGGTATTTTGAGGAAGCTACTTGCAAGACAATTGCCTCAGTGGTAAGTCAAATAAAATGAGGAGAGGAAGGCTATCATTGTGCCAGTCACAGCACTGCATAAATAGTTCCAAGAAGTCCACATTGTTCCTCTACACCAAGCTAGGATGAAAGTTTTCACAGCTTTGTGGTGAACTGTACAGAGAAACTGATCCAACTGAAAAAATAAAAGGCATTTCTTTTAACCCAGCTCAGATCAGTGACCACTTCAGCCATATGTGGCTGCAAGCACAAGAACAGCAACTGTTTACTTCCACACTGTGAATGGGAAGTTATTGGTGAAACTGCACAAAAGCACAATCTCCTTTTGCAGTGATTTTGCAAAGAAAAGTAAGTTAATATAGACAAGCTGAGGGATTTCCAGTACATGCCAGAGAATACAGTTCACTATGAGAAACTTTCTACAAATACAGCACAAATCTTAAGTGATTTGCATGGATTTTGGTTTCTGATATCCATTGTATAAAAAAACATTTCTAAGATAATTTCTGTTTCTACAGATCATGATGCTATTCAGCTCAATAAAACACAATGCTCTCATTTCTCTACACCTCTTCTATCCCTTGCCTCCAGCTACATCAAAATCATGAACAGCATTCAAGCAACATGAGGACATACAAAAGAACATGACCATTAAAAGTTTGTGAGGGGCTTGTGGGTGGGGGCAGGAAGATATGGAGGAGCAGTTGCCCTAAACCAGACAAAAAATTTCAAACCAACTCCAAAGTATATGAGACAATAACAGTATCCAAATTATACACGCAAGAGTTTAAATACTGCAATAAAGAGTCCCATCATCTCAACTCATAAATGCTCATCAGGGATTACTCAGAGCAGACAAACAGGATTTTTCAAAGATGTTGTATATACAATAAAGCATAAAGATTACAGAAATGCATCTCTGGAATGCCTGGCTTATTGAGTTGTTTATCATATAACTTACTGCATTATGCCTTAAAGAGCCAAACAACCTTAGGGGAAAGTCTGTTTCTAATCAGTTCCACTCTCACAAAAGCCCTAAAACTAAAGATTTTACCTATGTTCATCATTAAACTATATGAACATTAACCTACATTCTGGCCATCACTCTTGAACAGCCAGCCAAGAAATTCCATAGTTTTGCTGATATAATGAAAGACATCAAAATTACTTTTGAAAATAGTATTGCCTTCATTTGAAAGCTAAGTTCAAAAACATCAAAGCTTCGTGTTTTAAATTTCTATTTACTAATTTAGTCACATTAGTGACAAGCCCATTCAAAGAAGAAACATTTCCAAAATCCTAGCAATAACATGAAGTTTAATCACTGAATTGTATTTAAGTATTAATATATATTATACAGAGATCTTGACATTAAGACTTTATAAGTAACCCAAAGAATCATAGTCTGTTTTAAACAACATTTTCAAGACTATCTGGATAATATTTCAAATTGGGAACACTGCTTCTAAATAGCTGCCTCACACTAAACTCCTCTGCTCAGCTTCTTTCAGGAAAAACTCGTGACACAAGGTATGACTTTCATTTGTTTAGCTTACTGTTTGCGTGTTGTAGTTTGTGTTTTGCTTGAAGAACATGACTACAGCACAAAGGAAAAGGTTTCCTTGTTCTGACTGCTGCCCACAGGATCAGGTAGAACTTCTGGAGGAAGGAGGAACACAGTTTTTTTTCTCCCCAGCAGGAAGAGAGGATGCTCAGCCAGGGAAAGACTCTGGACCACAAACAAGTAGGTGTAGCAGGAAGCTGGCTGGCAGCCCAGAGCATACCTGCCAAAAGCCCCAGAAGCAACACACTCACTAAGGGACCTTTAGGGAACTCTAAATTGCAGAGCCCTGGATACTGCCAGAGGTGCTAAAAACACTGCCTGCTGCAGACAGAGACCTGCAAGGACTGAATGAATGAATGAAGCAAAAGACTTGTTCATTTAAATACCTCACAGCTCTGACTTCTGGAATGTAGTTAAATCTTCTTTATTTAAGAAAAATAAAGAAGAGTTGTCTGATTCTGGTTTGTTAGTTTGCATTATAGGATAAAGAAAACTAGCTTGAAAAATACAAGCCTTGGCCTGCTCACTGTAAGGAAAAGGTGAGATAGTCTCATCTCTAGGTTCTTAGGTGATGCAGCAGATGTTAGTTAGAATACAGCAAAGCTTCTAAAATCATGTGCAAGTAAGACTTGACAAGTCTTCCAAGTTTCCATGATTTAAAAATAATACATAGCTTTTCTGAAACAAGAAGCTACAAGTTCTGAATAATGACAGAATGGATAAACATTCTTTTCTTGCAAACAGTAATTTTCAGTTCTTGCTTAAAAAAGAAAAAAAAAGTTGCTATTCTCTCTACAGTTTATTAACTCTTCCTTTCATTACAGTCAGACAGTATTAACTCTGAAGCCAGAACAGACACAGCAGGCTTCCTCACAATCACTCTCACAACTTCAAAATGTCACTCCTTGAGGAATTTCAAGTACACAATTAATTTGAAAAGCTTAAATTTAATATACTATTGTGACAGCTCTAGAAGCTGCTGTTTGTACTTGTTGCAAGTATGCATTTCCAGAAAGAATTTTAGTTAATGATTGAAAAATTAACCTGCTCAATGGGCACCTACTGCTTGGCATGTGTGTGTTGGTGTTCCTGAAAACAACCTAGTGACAAATCCCATCTTAAAATGAAATTGTGCTGATAGATTCTGTCTTCACCTTCACATTCAAATCAGTCAGCCACTGTTTCATCTAGGGAGTATTTGTAACATCTGCTAAAATATATGGAGCTACTGCCTCACATGTCACAGTGTCAAGAGCATCACATAACTACTGTCACTATAATGATATGATTTTCAGAACAATGAAAGGTGAAAGCCACTAATTACAATGATTTCCTCATTTGTGTGGGCCATCTAAAGCTAAAATAATTAATTTGGCAACTCTTGTATTATGGGTTTGAGAGGATGGAATTTCTCTCAAATTTGAACAGAGTAAGCACAAGAATCTTTTTCATTTCAACTCCTTTTCCTTTATGTGACAGATGGCAGCATCTTTCCTAAGGTAAAATCTACACATTAATTATGTAAAAGATCAACTCTTGCATAAAGGTTTCTAGATTCCCCAAGTCTTTCTTCAATTTGTTCAAGGAGTTTGCACGAAGATCCAATTCAAAAGCAAAATACTGCTCAAAGCATCATCCCATAAATCATACATGCATATTTCTTATGCCATCTTAAAAATGGGTTACCTGACAATGTTAATACTAATGCTTTGTGTCATTTGGACTGACATTACCATGGGGATATTTTAGTTTTTCCAGACTGTTGAGCACACTCAGTTTTCCATATCACCAGTTACTGAGGGTCCTACATTCTAAAGAATACCTGACCAGTTTTTCTTCAGTTCCACTACTCCCAAAGCTTACTCCAGAAATAATTTACTAAATTGCAAATATATCCTCAACAGTAGCATGGGCAAAGCCATTAAAACAGTCCAGGGTACTCTTCTAAGTGTCCCTTCACAGGTCAGCAGAAAGTAAACCATCCTCCTCAAAAGAAAAGGTATTGACTTCATAGCCTCTCCAGCATTACCAGCATAAATCAAAAGAAAGCCAAAAAAACTTCAGGTTAAAGAAAAATGCAGTTAGCTATTGATCCCAAGGCTAGAGGCAGATGTGGTAAAGGTGGTGTTGTACTTCCATGTTTTAGCAGGTGTTTTAAAAAAACTACTTACTTGTTAAAAAAAGGTTCAATGAGTTTTGATCTAGCAGACACATGGTTTTTCGGAGGACTGAGGAATGAACCTGACGAATGAAGAATAAATTCAGTACGTAATAAGCAGCTACAGACGGCACCAGGGAGAAGATTTGGAAAAGATTTCACAGGTACCTAGGAAATTAGCCATGGAAATGAAGCACAGTCCAGTAATGTAAGCATCATATCCTGCTTCATGGAGTTGTTCAGATGCTGTATCATAACTTGGAAATCCTTCTGCACTTTCTGAGGGGAAAAAGACATTTATAAACACCTTACCAGAGAAGATAAAAGTTAGTCCTGTATGCTTACCCATAGGCTTATTTTGTCAGAGCATAACATCATTTGGAGACGCTTATACAACTTTCAGAATCTTTGAATTTTCTTAAGTTCTTAAAAAAGCATTTTTGGTTGGCATTTTTAAATAAGAATAGGTTTCCGTAAGATGGAAAGTCTTTCCTAGAAAAAAGCTCTTAATCCTCAGACCTACTCAGCCAAAATGTATTAATTGTAAGACAATGACAGTGGAATTCCCCACAAAGAACATCTTTTTTTGCACTTAAAAGATCAGACAGCCTAACTAAAAGCTTCACTATTAACTTGTTTGCCAACCATTTGACAGACCTATGGTCAGATTTCTCAAGATATTTAAATGAAGACTAAACTAAGTGATTTATGTATGTCTTTATTGATAAATGCACTTGGTGTTTATGCTCTGCACATTCAGTAAAAAAAAAGTACTACTCATCTTGATTTTGATCAAGCATTGAAACTTTCCCTTCCAACATACACCACTCCTGAGTATTGCTCTCATTTTTCTAAATCAGCAGCTAAAGAAAAATTCCAGAACCTTGAGCTAAGCTTACCCTTTGATTTAATATCCCTGTGTTCACCTCAAATCACAAACATGTAGGTGTAAAAAACAAACAAAACAAGCAAAAAACCTTTTCCTACTAAAAGAACTTTAGTAATTTCTAGAACACACACAACTGGTCAATACTGTATAAGATTTCTTGGTTTTGTTTGTCCAAGTGCCTCTTGGTGTGCTCTGGCTTTGATCTGGAGGACAACCACCAAATGAAAGCTGTAAACAAATTTGAAATTAATCCCCAAAACTCAACCTAAAAGAAAAAATTCCATCATTAGAAGATGATGAAACTGCTGTTCACTGAACACACACATTTACTGTCTGGATTCTTAATAAGTTCCAGTTATACTTTTAAATATAATTGCACTGTATGTACAGTGCCCTTATTTAAAAATCCCTTCATCAAAATACTAATTTTTAGCAGGGGAATTTATATTTCAGACCAAGAACAAAAATAATCAAAACATTTTGTTCCCTCTGAAAGAGGAAAACATTTCAGAAATAAGATCATTTTGATACATCCTTACCAACTTTAGGAGGGCTGAATGGAACCTCTTTTAAACGTTTTTCCAGTTCTGCAAGCGATGTATTATTAATGATCTCCTGCAGGAAAAGCCATCATTAATTGCCAAGCACACTTTCCCTGGAAACTGAAATCAAATAGGATCAAATGAATATTTACTGCTGCCACCTTGTGTTCTCTAAGGATTTACACATAGCCCTATTTCAAACTAATGCAACAGAGGTGGGTCAAGACAAATTTCAGTTACTTTCCCTCACTTGCATCATATTGAGTCATAAGCATTTATTAATGCTGCTCAGAATTATTGAGGGATTATGCCAAAATAGTATTTCTATTTGAGTCTGGCTTCATGTGCATGTACATGTGCAAGGGAAAAGGCAGCACAAAGAGAAGAGCAAATATTCTAAATATTGATCATAATGGTTGAAGGCATTCAAGGTGAATATTGAAATGTGCTTGCTGGCTGGACATTCTGGAATAGTTTTATAAGTGTAAATACTGCTAATTTAAAGTAATACAGAGACAGTGAAAAAAGCCTGATAATCAGAAAATTGCTCCTACATTTTAACTTAGTTGAGCAGCATCAGTGAATCTACTGATTAATTATCTGCATAAAATAAAAAGCCACAAAGATGTATTACAGGTTAATTCCTTACTGAAGCTCTTAATCAAATATATGCTGTCAATCAGTACAATGGAAACAGGCAGGAGTAACAGCCAGACAAAGCAAAACATCTCACACAATCATTCTTAAAGCTGTCTGAGATCTGTGAGGACCACATTTCCTTTGCTTCTCAATCAAGCTTAGCTGTTTACACTCATCAAGTCTGCAGACTGAAAGGTTATCAAGAACTAAGTACAACAAACAAGCTCAAATGATGCATTCATCTGGCATCCCAAAGCAGGATTTCCTAACAGCAGCCTAAAAACCCAAGCATCTGCTGTAGAATTGCAAATATCAACATAGCTGTACCAAACATAAAACTTGTGGAGGATTCTTTTGAGACTGCTAAAACCTCTATTCTTACCACAGCAGTGTGCAACACAAACCTGACATTACCTACAAATATATTTAATAGCATTTCTTTATGCAATGCTCTGGAGTCACAGAACTATGCAGATAGAGAGATGCTGCTCCCTCATCATGTTTTTTAATTAAAGGCACATGGGAAAACAAGAGCTTAGGAACACTTATCTCAGTACTTCTTTAAAGGAATAAGACTCATGCTGTAAGATATTTTAAGAGAAACCTGTAATTTATTTTTCCTCTTGCTGACTGCCCACTGAGCAAAGGCCACAAGAAAACCTAATGATGATAAAGCATTTTCCAGACAAATCTAAGTCAGCATTCCCAGTACTCTAAGGCTTTGAATATACAAGCATCTTCCAGATCCTACTCTTTCATGAACAGCACTTTTTTTAATCTCCTGAGGGGACATGCTGCTTAACAAGAAGAAAATAATCTACTAATCACATTTTACCTAGCAAAAACCTCTACATATTTTGGAATCCAAAGCTGCTAAGTTACCATAAAACTTCAAAGACAAAAGTCACTAGTAGGAAAGTAAAAATTTGCATTCTGTAAGTTCTGAAAGTTTATATAAGGGGTAAAAAAATTATTCTACAATAAAAGGAGCATCACAGAAAATATTATTAGACATCTTTCCCTACAAAGAAATATAATTTGTTTCAATACACATGTATTAATGCATTTTTGTGCCTTCAAATCATTCTATGATGTTAATTTACCTTAAAAGGCTGTGTACTTGCCATCAGTTTAGTATCCAGTAACCTAGAAACAAAATAAGACCCAAACAGGTTGAAACAGAAGAATGCCCATTTTGCCAAATCCTCAAAAATGTTTTAGTGTATTAGCTGGGAAACAGCAGATACACCCTACTGAAAATTACTGTTTGATCTGGAAGTGCCAAACCATTCCTTGGCTTTGTTCAGCATAAAAAAGGACAGCAACCAAGGAACAGCAAGAGATGCAAACAACTAGTAGCAAATAAATCTTGTTCCAAATGAAGTGTAGATTCAAAACACCAAACATCATGCCAAACCAATGGCAGTAGCAAGGGTGCATCTTTTGCCAAGAAGTGAGCCAACAGCACTGCTTTTCTGAAAAAAAGCTGCTCAACATTACTTTAAAAATTATATTTATCTAACTTGATCCCAATTTCTTTTGTAGTAACAGCTACGGTACAGGGCTGGGACAAAAAATATCAGCTTTCTAAAGCTATAATGAAATGGTTGAAAGTTTGAACTAAGAACTTACCGGGGAAAGACACATGATGTTACCTCCTTGAACTCACTTAGGTCCTAATTTAACATTAAACCAGAAGATAAAATTCAAGTCAGTGAGCTGTTTACAGTCTCAGGAGGACAGAGAACAGTAGCTACAATTATCCAAACAGCCTCTAAAAGTGAGCTACGGTAACTCAATTCACACTGTAAGAGAAGTATTTGTCAGCACTACCATAGACACCAGCTGCAGTTACACACAACTACAGACTATGTATTTCTGATCTGTCTGTCATTAGTAATAAAATGTTCTGTCACTGCCAACACCTTATCCTATTTTATACCCTAGGCTACTTCCCAGCATTTAGTATTTCAATGGAATATAAGCAGTCACTCCAGATATGCAGTGACTACCTACAGGTTTAGATCTGCCAAGGGTCAAAAATACAGTAACTACTGACAATTGCTTATGTTCCAACACCATCCAAACTGGTCCCAAACTTCTTTTTCCCGTCTTCTGATCAATTATTTCCCCAAACACCCAAAAGCCCTTTAAGACTGCGAGTCACAATCTCCTGTGAGCCATCCTTCCAATGAGACCTTTGGCTTCCTCAATGCTCCTGGTGCCACTACACTGCTCAGTTTAACTGAATTGTCCAGTGATGAGCTGTTGGACAGCCCTGCTGCAGACAAAGTGTACTCCCTCCAGTTATTCTGACATTACACCTCTCCACCCTGGTGAACATCATCCTGCTACAAGACTGCTTACCATTTTACTAAGTGTACTATATTATTTAAAAATACACATTCCCATTTTGTAAACTGCAAAGGGGAAAACGCCACATAATTGTGCTGAGGCTCCACATTAGTATCTTATAACACATCAATCAGTTAAATATACCTGATATACGCAAAAACCACAATTCTGCTATCTGATTTGAACATTTTAAAATGCAAAGGAGAACAATCCAACTAAACTTTCTACATAAATACTTATAAGAATATGGCAGTAGCCCAGAAATACATGGATTTTTTTAATATACTTTTCTATACTTCTTCATCGACTAACCAATTCTTCCATTCAGAAGAAAGTACAGAGATAAGACTAAAAGACATATACATTAAGGCAATTATTTAATCATCTGAGCACTCAAAAGATTACTTACATCAGGTAGAGGACAATAGAACTGATGTATGGTGTGCATAACATCCAGCAGCATGTTGTGCCCAATAACAAGCTTGCCCTGTGAAAATAATGGTAAATGTCTGTTACACTTCCAGTCCTGACCGTGGCAAAGGAAATCTGTGAAAACCCCTAGCCCAGATGCCAGCCAAGGGCACATGGGAACAAATACACATCAAACTTCCCCATTGCTCTCTGCCTGCCCCACACACTTCTCCATTCTCTCAGAGCAGCCACTCCTTTTTCCTCTACTCCCACCCATTTAATCACAGACTTCCACAGCAGCTTCATATGTTGAGACGATGCACTAGAACTTACAACTTGGTTTCCAAATGTAATCAATTTAAGATTGAAGTCAAGGCATTCCTCAGTCCATTACCTTTTAATTTACTTATACAACAACATACAATATATTCCTTATGGTTATAATACACAATAGTTACTAGGGGCATGGTCTGGCCCCTCACAGTGCAGAACCTTTCATGCCAGATGTAAAAGCAAGCTCCTTGAAAAAGCTCAATCAATTAAATGTTAACTTTGATTCATTTGACATGACAACAGTTCTTCACTAATAGTTTTTAAAATCAGGAAAAAATAAGGAAAAACCCCACAATCTTTTCAGATCAGAGAAAAAAAAACCACCAAAGCTTATTTACAGCCTAAAACATTGCTATTCTTGACTTCTACAGATAAATAAGATTCTTCACGTCATTCTTTAGTTTAAACTTACTTAACCTACTACATTCAACCACTCTAAAACAAGAAGCAACATAAGCTTAAAATGTCCCTTTACCTTGTATTTCAACTTCCCTTCCAAAATATAACAGCAAAATAATCTTTTCTTTGAATTATGTATTTTTTCTTACAAACAAAGGTACATTAAAAATCACATTAACTTACAGAATTGGCAATGGCATGAACAACTCTGGAAAATCCTACAGCATCATTCAATTCTTCCTGTAAGCAAAGATTCTGATGTCAATGAAACAGAAATGTAAATATTGCCAAAAATGTACCTGCAAACTGCCAGATGCCCCCTGTTTGCCTCTGTTTCTCATACATAGTCAAGAACAGAACAAAGGAAATTTGGAAGACACAAGATGTCAAAGCATCTGTGAGATGCTGCTCACAGACTTCCCATTTTACATGTAGCTGCAGCTCACTGTCACATAGAACAAGTCACAAGCTGCTGTCCCAGACAGCCCTTGGCCAGAAGTCAAACAGCCACTCTGCCTTTTGCTCACTTCTGTCACCCAAAATTCAAAGACAGGCAATAAGATTGGTAGGTAAGGATAACAAGAGCCCACCCCTTCCAGCCTCCTTGCTTCTGGGGGAGAGTGAGAGAGAAAGCCTTGACACTGTACAAGTGCTGCTCAGGAGTAGACAAAACACATGGATGGTATCACTGGTGTTTTAGCCACAAAGCAAAGCCCAGCAAGCACAGGCTGCTACAAAGAAGGGTAACTTCACCCCAAGCAGAGCAGTAACAGCTGCAGTCAGCACAGGATCTCCAATAGTGCTCAGCAGCTATGACACTGCAAACAGCTCAGAAGGTGTTAAAATGAACCTATGTTATCTTCAGCTGTACTTTTTACATATATTGTTATATATGCAACAGGTTGAATCCCGATTGCTACTCCTGTTAAATCAGACTCATGCTAACACAGATCAGGGAACAGTCTTCATGAATTACATAAACAAAATCAAGAAGAAACATTAAAATTTGCGACACATAGAATATTTCAGTTGTATAAACTGACTCTTGATTCTTTGGGGGGATGTGACTACAGCACAAACTGTTCTTCAATGGATTTTTCTTTTTCAGGTCTGGGGAAGCAAATTCTGCCTTACATTTTCTGTCCTTATTCAACCAGAACTGAAATTCAATAAAAACATTCACTGTTAATTTAGTTCAGTTCTGAATACCACTAGTCCAAGCAAGTAATACCATCACTAAAACTGTTTCAGAAAAATCTACTGTAGAAGTAAATTGTTCCTGACTTGCTTTCTGGGAAAAGGGATGCCACATTAGTTAATGTCTCTTTAGATATCTCTTTCCCTCCTAAAAGGCTTTCTGCATGGAAGCATCATTTTCTCCACCCAAACTGACTTTATCTTGATATATGAAAGCACAAATCACAAGAGTCTGATCAGCAATTCCCACAATGTGACCTCCTGGTCAGCTTGTTACCACAGCAGTAGTGTACAGTGTGTTTCTATCAAATGACACATTCCTTGTACAGGACACTAACTCAAACTACCAAGAAGAGAAGGGGAGACTGTGAATCCAAACCATGTAACAACTTGCTCAAGAATTTCTGCAAGAAACTGATGTTTCCTCTTACTAGGCCACACTTCTGTGAGAGCAGAGATTCACATAAGGAGGTGGTCACTACTCCAAAATACATATTCAGTATTCCACAAATTCTGCTTTTTAAAATGTTTTTAGAGCGCCTCCCAACTCTTTTGTTCTGTTGCAAAGCCTAAGTTATCTGGTAGAATTTAGAAAATCAAATTCAGTCAGCCACAGCAAACCAAAGGGAAACAATACCAAGCCCTATCCTGCATTTTTGCATTGCTGAATGAAGTCAGAGATTCTCACCCTTCCTCTTCCTCTCTCACATTAACAGATGGAATAGAATTTATTTACCTGTTCTTTTGCTTGTTTCTGCTGCTCTCTTCTTTTTCGTTCCTCTTCATCTACCTTACTAATAACAATATATCTCTCCTTCTAAAACAAAAAATGTATAGTTTGGGGAATTACTCTGAGAAGTTCAGATTTAAGGTTGCTTCAGATTTCTGTAAATTTACATTGTAAAGAAAACCGTCATACCTCAGCAGCAGTTACTTGGCAACACAACTGTTTCTATTGTAGGCACACATTATCACCTACTGCCAGAAGCCTAATTTAGAAAGCTGTGTTTGATTCATCCACCAAACTTAATTTTTCCTAAACCAAATTTTTACTTCTCAAAAACAGTTATCAGCATTTCCTTGTAAACAGTTTGTTCCAAACACCTTTTGAAGCAGACATCTGTGCAGGGAAGTAAGGACACAGCTTGTGATGCTGCTGTTTTTCCTCTAAGATCACAATTTGCTTTTCACTAACACAGAACATCAGATCCACTGTATTTCAAAATACCTTTTAGCATCAGTTTAAAAAGTAATATTCAGCTGCACAAATATATGCCCACACTGCATATACTGGTCAGATATAAGGTTTAGAAACTAGTTCACTGTATTTCATTTAAAATGCTTGCATTTGCGTAACAAAGCTCAAGTTAGATCTAAAAATCAGGAGAGATGGTGAACTTGAGAAATACAATTTCCTTTCAACAGATCAAATGTTAGAGGCAGTAATAGGCCTAGTTACCTTATCTGACTCCAGAGTTTCCACATGGATACCTTTTGGATACCTACATCAAAACAAATGAAAAGTCAATATCAATAGCTATTCACTTGGCATTTAGCATATTGAAACCACAACAGTCATTCAGTAATTTGATGTTTAATTATGTTTCTAAGTCTTAGGTGTAAGAGAACTATTACAAGTTTCTTTTAATTTTAGTAATGCAAAATTTAAAGCAATGGGCTTATTTAACTGGCCTCCTTACATTATCTAACAGCAACTAGCACTTAATTTCTCATGCTATTGTTGTGGAACCTCAAACTTCTTATTTTGGTGATATTAAGTAAACATCATCTAGATATCACAATGTAGAAACTTTGCTTTCAAAAAATCCAAACCAAAAATGCTGGTGAGAATGTTCATACGTACTTGTAGCCCCAAGACAGCTTCTTTGATGATTGCATCTCTTTAATACATCACTTATTTGAGGATTTATTAACAACCCTGAACTTTCTGCTAGCAGTAAATTTTAATAGGAATTATTAACTCAGCTGTCATCATCTCTGCCACAGGGCTGCATCACACCACCACAGTCACATTTAATTTCCAAAATAACATCATACACAGAGCCATAGAGCAGCCAACTGATAGCAAAAGTAAGAAAACATTGCCCTTTCCTGCTTAACCAGTAGCAATTACTCTAATCAACTCATAATAAACTAACCACAACTATGCAACCACTGCAGAACCAGCAAGTTTCCTTTTCCTCTGGCTACACCTAAAATTAGGGAGCACAGTCCAAACACTGTTGTGTCCTTTCCACCCTGACTCCTCACACAGTTTTGAGCTTCCATCTCACTTATGAGCTGCCCTCATGCCACAAACCCTGGATGCACCAAAACACTGATGCACAAAGGAATACTTCAACAGAGAAAATGACCTTTGAAGAGGTCAGGATACAAGGGCAACTTCACTCTTCTGCTTTAATTAGCTCTTTGCTACCTTCACAGCTTGGTTTTCTCTCTCCAACACACACAGTGCACAAAGCTGCACTCATGTAAAGCAATACCACTGAATGTTATAAAAAACACAGCCCAAGAAAACATTCTTCCATCCACTCAGAGAAGATGCAAGTATAAGTGCCAAACATAAAATTACGTGCTACAGGAAGCTATAGATATTCTACAGATATGTTTAAAAAATGACATTGAAAAATTGTTGAAAAGATATCTGTTTTTTTTACATTAGTTCTTGAGCTCACTTGAGATTCCATTTTCCAGAGAGAAGCTTTATTTTATCCACTTCCAAAGTAAGTAACAGAATGCCAGATCCAGTGCTGCAACACTGAATTAACTAAACATACAAAAAAAGACTTGCATATTTTCCCCAACTTACTGCTGCAGTCAGAACAGTGAAAATCTTGCTCTACAGCCTTAGAGTTTCTCCCTAAGGCTTTAAGGGATAAATTTGAGCAATATACTAAGTTATCAGAAATGCTTATGCTTGGCATCCAACAGGAAACTATAACCATACAATACCTACTATAGAACTACTATTTTTTCAGGTAAAGCCCACAGTCTGTACAAGCACACACACTTCCTGCTCACTAAAAACCTAGCATGCTGCATTTGTTACATAATTCTAGGCTGCAGTGTTCTATTCAGAGATTTTACACAGGAATGATAAATACTAAGCTCTAATATCTAAATTAATCATCACAATTAAGTTTCATGCAATTCATCTTCAGAACATCACAGAAGTTTTCTTTTAAAGGGGGTAAAAAAGTCTGAATCAATCATCCCAAGGTTAAGTAGACTGAATCTTACCCAGATTTCTTATCGAAAGTACTAAAAATATACAGTAAGGCAGTATTACCAGTAACTTACTTCCAGCTCAAGGTCTGATAAATTAATTTCCTTTGAAATCTAAAACCAAAAGACAATTGTGTTACTAATAATCCTTTTACAGAGCGTCTCCTAGTAATGATTTCCAGTTTAAGCTGACTCTAAGTGTTCATTTGTAGAAAGATTTTTAAAGCAAGAGTCCCTGCTAGCAGAACTATAGGCTAAGAAGAGATTTACTGAATTCCAATGTTCAGCTGCCAAACTGTAAAGGCATTTACATCATGTTTTACAGTTACCCACGTTATCTTCTCATCAGAGTACTCTGTAGTCATGATCACTCAATACAGATACAGTAATGCTACCTATCCTCAGCTTTACTATTTCTAAATCCTTTTTTTTTCTTTTACAAAAATTTTTAAATAATCACACTCTTCAAATATCTACCTTCCAAAGCTAAATAGATTGTTTTGGGAAGGAGACCGACTAAAAACAGTCATACACTGCTAACTGTGAGCAACCAATAGCCCAACAGATTTGAAAAGTTTCTTTATAAAATTCATCTCCAAGGCTTATGGATCACTTAGGCAGTAACAAAAGGCAGCTCACACATACAAGACATTCCTTGGCTATACTTAAGTATTTTGCCACTACGTGCAGAAGTTACAGCTCAAAATAAATTACAACATCCATATACATCACTACATTATCTCAACATTCAAATAGTAGTCAAATGTAGATTTTGCTAGTTAACCCAAGTAAACATATTCTTCCCTGTCACTCCCCTCTCTATGACCAAAATAAAAAAAAAATTAGAAGAGATGCAATTTCAGAAACTGACCCTGTACATGGCTCCAGTTCCAAACTTTCACTTTCTTCATTCTTTAATAAGTCTTCTATCTGTTCCCTGGAAGAAACAGATTATTTGCTTCTATATCTACTATTTTATTTGTTGGAAGTTTACTGCTCTCTCCAAAAGTCAAGAAAATGCTTCATAACAAACAGAACAGCATTTTACAAACATTGAACTAACAGAAATGGCTTCAACATATGAAAATACCACTACTGTTCACATTTTAGTTTCAAAAACATCAGAGGATATTGAACAGTGGTACTCACACTACTTTCCCAACAAATTTTTTCTGATCTTCAGGAATTGTTAAACGGCACTTTGTGGAATTTGGAGAAATGTATGACAGAGATCCTGCACCATTGGCTTGAGAACGTTTTTCATCATACTGTTCCCTTAGCTGTTTCTCTTCTTCCTGATTTAAATATGGAATTCCTAACAAAAAAAGTAAAAACTCATCATCAGTAGAGACAAATTAGGGAGACATAGTGATTCAAGCATTTGCCCCTGCAGGCTGAAAGCAAACCCTTCCATTTCAGAGATCTGCTGTGTGTGTCCAGCCTCCCAGCACGTGCCAGGTTAGCTGGCACCACTGCACTACCGAGCCTGCTCTGCACAAGGCATGAGCCCCAGCACTGCAGAGCTGCAGATCACAACCACAGAAGCACTGAGCATTTCTCTCCTAGCTCTGTGCATCATGAGTAACAGACAGCCCCAATGACAGTGCACTGGGATCCCTTTCCTAGACATTGCTACTCATATATTACACAGCTCCACACCTTGTTACTCTATTTATTCACACTTTGCCCCCATACAAAAAAAAAACCCCAAGCTCTCATGTTAGTGGGGATTCTGTTCTGCTGAACAATTGACTCTTGGAAAGAGAATTACCATCAGCACAACAGTAGACTGGATAAGAATAACTCAAGAACTTTATTACATATTAAGACCGTATCGTGGATGACAGGCTTTTTTCTTTTTTGCAGAAAATAATGAAAGGTGTCATCATAAATTTTGCAAACATTGAAAGAAATTGAACAAAAAAAACCAAAACAACTCACCGTTGCGAAAAACTTTATTAAAATCAAATCCTTGGTTTGCTAAAAAATCTATACTTGAACTCTGCAACAAGAGAAGAAGGCTTTACAATTGGCAAAGGTGGCTGCGGCATAAAAGATTGGTTAAATTATTTTTACATGTTTTAAGAAATTATACAAAGCCCAAAGCCAAAAACAACCAAGTTTGTGACTCTAAAGAAGCCACTGAGAGTTTAGGCTATGCTACTTTTCTTACTGATTTTCAACATCCATAAGGCATAAAAGCAATGACTATGGTAAGGAATAAAGAGGAGAGGAAACTAAAGAAAGCAAAATGTGGTTCAGGAGAACAAATCTGAGACCAGAAAAATGCTGGCAATAGCCTGGGAAGCAGTGAAAGGGAGATAAGCAGATGAGGATAAAGGATTAAAGAAGCAAAAGAACTGGAAGTTCAGTGAGAAAGGGGAAAAAATAGAATCATCTTGCCAAGTTTGAAATGTTATCTCAAATACCAGAAACCATACAATGTAATGTGCAACAAGATTTAGAAACTGAAGTCAAGGATATTCCCTTGAAGCTCATTTTTGGGATTGCTCTTAACTGGTGCTTATTTATTTTATAAGAAAAAAAACCCCAACCCACATTTTTCTGCCCTTTAAGCTGAAGTTTGTTTCAGGGATACCTTAACCAAATAAAATTAAATCATTTTTCTACTAACCTGACAGACAAACTTGACATCTGGTGAATTTCTGTTAAAGGGTTTTGGAAAAATATAGAAGTTAAATGACTTCATTATATACCTGTAGAAAAGATGAGTTAAATGTCAATACAGCTTATCAGCATTACTTTAGAAAAGTAATTAAGAAAACAAGAAATAAGAGAATAACATACTTTTCTTCTGTGTCATCATATTTAAAAGTGCAGAGGCCAAACTGAAAGAGGAGAAAATCCATGGAATGCTGGAAAGGAAAGGAAAACTTTGCATGAGAATAAAACATGTACACATTTAAAGATTGCCAGGGTGCATCCACATATCATTTCCCTCCATTTCAAAATTAAGTAAAGTGAATCTTCTTAACCAATGTTTGTTTTGCTAATAATTTTTAAGTAAACACACCAGAGTTTTCCTGCTAGTTTTTATCCTCATTTCATCATCTTATTTTTTCGCTAAGATGACTTTAGTATGCACTTTCATTCCACAAAGAGACAAGAACTGAGGGAAGCTCCATCTCTCTTTCCTTCTGTTGGTCATGCACACAAGATGCTGTACCAAAAGTAGCTTTATTTTCATTTTAGTCCATGTAAACACTTTACCTTTTTAAGTTTCTGGTATCTTTCTTCTGGAGTGTCAAAGCCATTTGTTAATGCACTAACTGAAGGCCCATCACTGATCCCTGAAAAAGTAGAACATATTTTGTTTTGGGTAAGCTTTTCAAAATTAACCACAGCAAAGAAATGCAACAACTGGCAATTTAAGCAAAATGCTTTCACTTAAAGTATGTGTTACAATTATTCCATTTGAGAAAAATACTACTGCAATAAGCCACTCATTTTAATAGTGGCGTTCTAGAATCAAAGCTCTTCTGCAAAAGCTCTGTCATTCTGGCTCCTATTCAACACCTCAGTAACAGGCCAAGACCTACCAATACCCTAATGCAAATGGGCTTCACAACAAAATGCAGGATCAAAGCCACACTAAAAATGAGAAGTGTTGCCCAGAGATTTATCGAATAACTTAGTCACCTTAAGCAATATGCAACAACTGTACTTCCACAAACACCTCATGTCACAAAACTTAGTCTTGCTCACATTTCTGTCCCATGGGTGAACTGAACACTGCATCCCGAAAGCGAAGGACTGGCTAAAGCATCTCTCTGTTGCACACACCCTCTGGGTTTCACAAACACACGTTCCTAGTGCTGCCTTTCCCTATCCAAACACTTGCAAAATCTCCCTCACATATCCCAATCCATTGCTTTCATGGCACATATAACACCTTCTGGTTTTATTACCTTGAGCTCCAACAACTATTAATTGTCGGGTTGAAAGATAGCTGTGGGAGCACAGGCAGCACGAACCTGACGTATCTTTGAACCAAAGCCTTGCTATCGCCCATGTAACAAGTGGTTTAATCACTCTGTGGTAGCCTCAGCTTCAGCTTTTTCAAGCCAACCATGAGGCACCTCACAAGAATGAACTCGGGTACCGAGGTTAAAATATTTCCCCCCCCAGATACTGCCAACAACTCACAATCACAAAACAGGTGCAACTGTACCTGAAAACTCTCCATCGATGGCCAGGAAGTCCGACTCTTCAATGGCCTCATACACTTTGTTTAGATTATCCTTAAAATCTGCGGGTAAAGGGTTAAAACACACTTCAGTCTACGAACGACATCGTCCGGCAGCCCGGCGCCCCTCGGGCGGGCAGGGGCGGCCGGGGCCTGCCCGCCGCCCCCTCAGCCTCGGAGCCGCGCCTCCCCGCTCAGGGCTGCGCCTCACGCGTGAGCGGGGGAACGGGGACCCCTTCCCCGTGACGGAGAGGCTGAGGCCGGAGCAGGGCAGGATGCCGGGACAGCTTAGCGCCAGCGGCGCAGGGCTCGGGAAGCAGGGCCCGGTGGTCACTCACTGCTCCTGATCACCTCCATCCCGCGCCCCCGCCCGCCGGAGCTCNCCGTGTGACCTGAGTGGGCCGCAGGAGTGACTGCTGCAGGGCTGCCGAGGGGAGGGAAGTCTTACAGCAGCCGCAGTTCTGTGGGGTGTGGTGGGGCGTCATGGATATAGGCCTCGCCCTCAAAGCCAGAAATGCGTAACTATCACCAGCAAGGAAGAAGGGATGGGACTCTGCTTAGGAGACGCCGGGAGGATGGTGGAAAACTGCTAGCGACGATGCCTTAATGAGGATAATTCCAGGGGAACTGCAGGTTTTGGCGTAACACAGAAGGAGCGTCTTCCTGTTAGAAGCGGCACTTGGACAGCTCGCTGTAGAAGAGCAGCAATCGGCGCCCGGCAGGATGGGCCGGCAGCAGCGCTGGGGGAGGAAGACCTGCCCCAGAGAGAAGGTGCTGCATGGGGCAGAGGGCAGGAGTTGTGGGTACGGGCGGCAGAAGAGTTTTGAGTTTGTGCTGTAGGGCTGGAGTTCACAGGGCTCAGAAAGCATCTTTTCCAGAATTCCAGCAGAATGAAAACAAATGAAAAATTCTCCACAAATTTTGGGGAGTGATTTCTGCATACAGAAAAAGAGAACTAATTATGCAGGATTTAGTGGAGAGAGTTTTTAAAGATTCTTCAATATTAAGCTTTGCCTTTTCAGTATAAGCAATTTATTCAACAGATGTTCCCAGCAAATCATCTAGTATGATTAAATGGCTTCCAGTAAGATGTTAGTTAAAATGGCAGAGATATTTTTGATTTTCAGTAAATTCGCTGAAGCCTAAAATTTTCATGCTACTCCTCAGTTTTTTAAGATGCATTTCTGCAGTTTCTAGTTAAAATGCTCATGGCACTTTAAAGTGGTTGATGGCTGTTTTAGAAGACTGACATTTTCCTCCAAGTAGCTGACAAATCTGGGGAGCTCTTTGCTTCCCTCACCCACGAGATAAACTGCAAGTCAAACAGTAAGGTACTGTAATAAAGTACTTCAATAAGAATTGAAGCACTATGCTTATAGATTAGATATTTTTTACTTCAACATGTATGTATTGTTATGTAAGTAGAAGGAGCGTCTCAAAAGTGGGAGAGGGCAATAGAAGCAGTTAGTTCAAGATTCCATGAATTTTGACATGTCAAAAGTTTTATAAACTGGAACAGAAAGTCCACGTTTTCACGTCATTCAAGTCTGCTGCAGAGACTATCAAACAATTATGTGATTACTTTACTGAACACTGAATCTGAAGATAAGTGAAAAGACACAAAAAAGTAATGAAAAACTATATTCTAGAGCAAGTATTCTGGGCTGCATTTTCACCTTGTGTACCAAGATAGATCTAGATGCATTTCCTCAGATCTAGAAGGGGTTGAATTCTTTCCTGCTAGAGTACTTTAAAGATCTGCTGATTGGTTCTCTGGAAAAAAGAATAGATAATATGAGAGAGAAAACAATGAGAGACTATTTTCTTTCTTGAAATAGGCTGGAATAATTAACTGAAATGTCATTTGAACTGGATTTATAGTTTATATCAAACTGGAACAAAATCTTAAAATGTCACTATGTTGAACAGTTGAAAAAATGCATCTCAGAGGTACTTTAAAAATCCACATAACCGATTAGGTTGGAAAAAACCTCTGGGATCATTGAGTCCCACCTGTAACCAAACACACCGTATCGCTCAGACCGTGGCACTCAGTGCTGTGTCCAGTCCTTAAACGCCTCCAGGGATGGCGGTTCCACCACCTCCCTGTGCAGCTCATTCCAGTGTCTAATCACCCTTTCCTAATGTCCAGCCTACACCTGGCCTGGTGCAGAGTAAAGCTGTGTCCTGTCACTCGTTCCCTGGGGGGAAGAGGCCCATCTCCACCTGGCTACAACCTCCTGTCAGGGTAGACAGGAGTGAATCAATTTGTTTTGGACTAGTCAAAAAGAATTTCAGCAGGGGAAGAGAGACTGAAGGAAGTAGTTGTGAATGTGTAGAGAGACAGACTCTTACGTGGTAAGAGCAGTCTCTGTGCAGGATGAGTTAGCATTGCAATCAAACTAGCACCTGAAAGTCTCATTAAACCTCGAATCTTTATTGTAAAATCAACCTTCAACAGTTTCTGCGAAGGAAAGCTATTTGGGTGCGTAGTGTGCAGTGTGCGAGCGTACTTCAGTTGTCAAGAGTACGGAAGTGCATTCCCAGAAATGGGAGTGTAGCAGTCCTCATGTCCAGTGATGTTAAACGCTTGAAATAAAAAGGCAAGCCCTGGGCTGAGCAAGGAGCGGCGGTGCCGCCGTGCCCGCGGGGCGGGGCAGAAGCGGCGGGGAGGGCTCGGCCCGGGGCTGAGCCGGCTGCGGGGAACCGGGCCGGGGCTGAGCCGGCTGCGGGGAACCGGGCCGGGGCTGAGCCGGCCCTGCCCTGCCCTGCCCTGCCCTGCCCTGCCCTGCCCTGCCCTGCCCTGCCCTGCCCTGCCCGGTCCGGGCAGGAAACGCCGCGGGCCCGGCCCGGCCGTGCTGCGTCTGAGGAAGCAGCGCGGAGGGCAGGAAGCTGGAGCTAGGCAGAGACAGGAGAGGAGCTAAGAATCATTCTGCTGCTGGCTCTTACTTGGCGCAGACTGAGCGGTGAATTTTTTTTTCTTGTATTTTCCACATAAATGCTGTTGTCTCTATCTTTCAGGAAAACTAGAAGAACGTTTTTAGGTGCAAAATCTTGTTTTTATTTTTCCTCTTGTAAGTGCTGTTTCCGGTTTGTTTTAGAAAGCCGACAGCCTGTGCTTTGGCAGGGAAACAGGTTTGGAAGTCTGAGGATTCTAATTTCACTATTGCTTTCTGTTTCTGTACTTCGGGTTTTTTTGTAATTTCTGTTCTTTACCTGCTAGTGTGCTTACCTCTTCATGATTGATCTGGATGGCAAGTTGGTAAGTGAGTAGTAAGTAGGAGTCACATGATGGAGGGTGTAATCATATTTTGGTTTGGTCGTGCCTGAGGTGAAAATTGTCTAGTTCTTGGTTTCTTCTAACATGATGAGTGATGAGTGAGTGATCTGCATCGGTGCTTTTTTTAAGAAGCTATCTACTGCTGTCTAAGAGAATGGAGTAGGAACATCAAGCAAATAGGTTTATGTATTTTGTAAGGTTGAAACCATCTTAAACTCTCTTATCTGTGCATTTTCTTTAATACTAACAAAGTAACTACAAGTAAAGTTAATGTGGAGTTTAGAGATTTGCTGAGAAGATGTGTAGATCAATCTCTAGTGATTCTGGGACATATGACTTGGTGGATCAAACTTTTTTTTTAACATTGCCCAGCAATGTCTAGCATAGACATTAGTTATGTTAGTAATGTTTTATTCCATATGCTTGGAAAGAAGAGGGGTGAAGTAAATTAGATCATTATGTTATACTGGTATTTTATTTCTGTATCCTCTGATGGTGCTTTTTAATATTTCATTTGACTGGTTTCTTTACTAAAACCTTGATTAAAGCTACTGTCAAAGATCATGTGAATCAGTGAGTTATTTTGTTTCACTTTCATTTATTTTGTAACACGGGATAAGAAAGCATAGGGAGACTGAGACAGCTGTTTACATCTAGAATCTGGTTTTGATTGTAGTTGGCAATGAATATATTGTTGAAAAAGTAGATCATGTTTCATTTTGGGGAGGGCTGTTACTTAAAAAATTTAAAACCATCCGAGTGACAAAAGTGAGGCAATGATAAATCACATTGCTTACAATTTTAAACTTCTGTAATTTCTGTTTTCATGTTGCTTTGCAGAAGTAATGCCTTATCTGGTTTGAAGATCTAAGAGAGCTTTCTGTTTGTGTGAGGCATAAAGGAAAATGGAAGAAGATGCGATTTTACAAGGGGAAACAGAGAGGGCAAAAGTTGAACAGTGTGCTGCTCCTGGCCTGGGTCGGCAGATATCAGTCAGTGAGTTCCTGTGCCACTGCTGCTATGACATTCTGATCAATCCCACCACCCTGAACTGTGGGCACAGCTTCTGTAGGCATTGCTTGGCCTTGTGGTGGGTGTCATCCAAGAAGAATGAATGCCCTGAATGCAGGGAAAAATGGGAAGGATTCCCCAAGGTAAACATCCTCCTCAGGTGAGTGAGCTACTTTGTGAATGTCTTTTTTACATAAATGAAACCACAGAAATTAGATGTCTGGTTTCTTGAGTTTGCTGCAGGTATTATTAGATAATTGGTAATCTGAACTGTCACAAGGAAATTTAAATCCCAAAGACTTTCAGCTTGTGTACTTGTAATGAACTGTTCAAGCACATGGAATTTAGGGGTGGGTTGGTTGGTTTTGTTTTGAGGGAGGAGGTTTTTTGTGGGAGGGCTTTCGCCCCCCTTCTAAGTTTTTTGGGAGATGGAGAGTTGAGATCCTCAATCTTCTAATATAGCTGGTTGTTTTCTAATAATTCTAAGTTAGATTGATCTTGGATAATTGTGTAGTAATTTCTGTAATAGGAATTATTTATTAGAAGAAATGTGATCATATTGCAGAACAAAGCTAAAAACATCTATTTGCTGTCTTGAATTACCCACAAGTTTTGTTAATAATACTTTTTCTGGGGTTAATAATATTTAAATAAGTAGATAGTAGGATTGATGGTAGGCTTTTATGTTGTCTCTTGCTTAGCATTTTTTAATAATTGAGGGTTGCCAGTGGCACACAGAATTCTAATTTTATATAAGAAATAACTTGGGAGTTCTGTGGTATTTTAGCTTTAGAAGCTAAGGAAAATGTTGTTTGGCAGTGATTGATATAACTATTAAGTTTACTAAGCTTTAATAACTAATTTTATCTTGCTATAAAAGGTGGTAGTTTTCAGTAAAGGCTGGAAAACATAAATACAAAAATGAGTCCCTTTTATGAATATTAAGCATCAATGGTTACAGTATAATGACAGATACTTTTCCTATTAGGGATGTTATTGAAAAGCTATTTTCTGATGCCATTGAACAAAGAAAAGAAGATATACAACAAAACAGTGATGTAGCACGCAGCTTAGCAACTTTCCAAAAATATGGGAATGACCAGATGCCTTCAGTTCCAAGCACAGGAAGAATTAATCCTCGAGGAGGGTTTTTCTCAGGCGTTCTGACAGCATTAACTTGTGTGGCAGTAAGTTTCATCTGCTTGGTTTTCCCTATTTGCTTCTTTAAGCATGCAATCAAATATCCTTAAATTACATGGACAGAAAAAAGATTGTCAGCAAAGAAGAGACTCCAGCTGGGCAGTGTAAGAAAAGTGGCCTTCAGAGCTGTCAGTAAGGAACTACAACTCCAGTGTACAGCAAATGGAAGCTAGTGGGTAAAACTTAAAAATACTTTCTTATAATCTGAATATTCTAGTCCCCATGAAATGGAAGACTCTATGTGTCAAGCCTCTTATTGTGTGTTTATTTATATCATTCACTTGCTTTGCAAGTAAAGGATCTTTCTTTATTTACTTTTGTATTCTTCCTGTAGGTAGTTCTACTTGGCTATCACTGGAGTAGCAGAGAATTTGAAGATGATCTTCTTGTCCACAAGCCTGTTGCTAAGTGGACTGCTGAGGAAGTGATACTCTGGCTGGAGCAGCTGGGCCCATGGGCTTCACATTACAAAGAAAGATTTTTACTGGAGAAAGTAAATGGAAGGTGAGAGGCCTGATGGTCAAGGACAACTATTATGTGATTGGAGTACTGATAGATTAATTAGGGGTGGCTTACTGTGAATGACCATACTGTGTTACATAGATTGTGGGAATATTTTGTTGATATATTAGAATAAATTTCAGAAGAAGTTTTAACAATTGTTGTTGAAAACTTTTAGTCGTAGATACTTAGCAAGCATCTGAAAGTTTTCTAAGAACTTTCTAAAATGCTGACAATGCAGACTGAAATGATTAAAGACTAAAATTCTACTGATGTATTATCCACCTCTTCCACCTTTCCTTTCTTGTGGAAATATGCATGTGCTATATGCATATGTATTCTACCCAAGATCCATGCTGAAAGCAGGCAAGAGGAAACTGGAAAAGAAGGAAATTTAAAACCAAGGCTCTGAGATGGAGTTGGCGTAGAACACTTGATACGCAATGTAATGATGATCTTTGAAAGTCCCTGCCAACCCAAAGTATTCTATGATTCTTTTACCCAAAAGGTGCTACCTTGTATCAGTAGCTTATTGTTTCAGTATGCAGTTGTGTGTTTGTTAGTCATCTGTTTTGGTGAATAGGCACTGTTTACCTTCTTAATACTTCTGCTTTTGTAGACTCCTCCTCACACTGACTGAAGAGGATTTTGCCAAAGAGCCTTACAGTGTAGAGAACAGTAACCATAGGAGAGCTATCATAGCAGAACTGGAATGTGTGAAAACTTTAGGTGTTAAACCACCACAGAACCTTTGGGAATATAAGGTAAATTTCATATAAAGTGTTTTGTGTCATGTATATTAATTATTTTTAAAGTACTACCTTTAAAGGAAGATTCTGTTTAAGCCAGGAGGAGTTTTAAAATAGTGGAATTACGTGTGTGGTGTAAAAACTGCTCCGTGTAATGAGCTCTTGTATTTGAAAAACAACACTTTGGAAAATGATTGTCAGAAAATCTGAGAACTGGCATGTCACTTTCATTTTATTTTTTCACTGATTGAAACTTGATAATTTGATTCCTTTTAGGCTGTAAACCCAGGAAAATCACTCTTTCTTCTGTATGCACTGAAGAGTTCTCCAAGGCTCAGTATGTTATACCTATATTTGTTTGATTATGCAGAAGCTTTCCTACCTTTCATCCACACAATTTGTCCTATGCAAGAAGACAAGTATGAAGATACTGTCACAAAACTGCTTGTAAGTATTCAAAACATTAAATATGCTACTTGCTTTAGTTATAAGCATTTTAAGACTAGCAGCATAAAAACACATGATGTAATTATTCATCATTTCATCCCAAGAGACCTACAGAGTAAGTGGTTCTTTAATTTTATTGTATGCAATCACCAGTACTGCAACCATAACCTTGAATAGGATTGATTTTAGGCTTTTAAGACTTTAAATGTGTGAAACTGATTGTTCTGAAGTTCACATGACTAAAGAAAGTGATGTTCTAATCTAATTGAAATTACTGCATTACAGTATTACCTACTAGCAAGTATAATAACGATAAATTATTGCTTTTAGGGTATAAAACCCCCAGCTTTTCAACAAAAGACTAGTGGAAATAAGCCAGAATTAAGTCAATTTAGTAGAAAATTGATTAACAGCCTTTTAATCTTAATTTACAGGACCTTAAAGATCCTTCTTGGAGGCAATGGAGAGAATTCACTGTAAAGTATTTATTTTTGCCGTACCAGCTGATAGCTGAATTTGCTTGGGATTGGCTAGATGTGCACTACTGGACATCAAGATTTATAATTGTAAATGCCATGTTGCTCTCTGTTCTGGAATTATTCTCCTTTTGGAGGCTCTGGTCGAGAGGGGAATTGAAGTAAGTCTTACTAAGCTTGTAGAAGAGGGTAGGAAGTACACAGTCTTATAAAGAGAAAGTAACAGCCTTACAATTTCACAGTTGCTCACTGAAATGAGTGTCTAACCCAAACTCTGAGATCAATAACACCACATGAATCTGCATTTCCCCATTGCTTGCTCTTGAATGCCTTTATTTCTGTGCATGCTTCCAAGGGTTTCTTGGAGGTGGTTTTACTTCTCAGATGTAGCAAATGTGGAAACAGTAACAAGCACGTTCATAACCACTGGTAGATATTAAACCTTATCTTGAGAACTGCCTCTTATGGTGCCTGGTGTTAGCTGTCAGCTGAGAACTGAATAAAAATTAATCAGAATATAGTCATGATACAGTGTAGTTATTACAGGATGAGTCCTCATAATCATAAATAAGTTTAGTTATACTGATACTAGTTGTGATAATTTACCAGAATTTCTGCTTTCTGTTACTACTTCAGTCTAAATTCAAGCGTACTAACATTCATAGTTGGTGTGATCTTTGGAAATTATATGGGAGAAATTCTCGTTTTGTTGTGTCGTGGGTTTTCGCTTTGGCAGCCAATAGAGGGCAGAACGTGCCCAGAACAGCACAGGGAACGTGGGACCACTGAGGCACAGCTGGGATGTGGCACTGCAACCTGCTGGGCTTCGGGTCTAAGTGCACTGACTTAGTGCTTTCTCGTTAAATCTGGTACTGCTGGGTTTTAGGAAAAGTTTTTTCTGGAGTGCAAAATGGTGTTTTTTACAGGTATCAGAGTAAGGGCTAAGTAATTTAAAGCTGTAGCACCTGTTAGCTTTTCTTAGAGCTGGATAAAAACAAACCACAAAGTTCCTCTAAGCCTTTCCCTTTCCTTTTTCACAGGACTGTTCCTCACAGAATGTGGAGACATTTCTGGAAAGTCTCAACCCAGGGACTTTTTGTTGCTATTTTTTGGCCTTTTATTCCGCAGTTTGTCTGCAATTGTCTGTTTTACTGGGCCTTGTATTTTAACCCAGTTATAAACATTGATCTTGTGGTTACAGAGATAAGGCGCCTGGAGACACAAGTGCAATGATTGGCATTGGAACTCTTGAGCTGTTTAGCTTCTAAAAATGGACATTTTGAATAAACTTTGCTTTTCTTCTTTATGTATGTGGCAGTGAAAATGGTGGACTATGTTCATCTAAACATACAAAAAAGCTTTAAGGTAAGTTATTAAGCTGATTCCAAGATGAAGGATGGAGGAAAAAGGAATTTCATGTTGGAAAAAAAAAAGTAAATTCCTGTATAGCCATGTAAAGTTCCTACAGTCATCTCACCCTTTTTGTATTTTGTAATTTCTTTTCTCTGTCCTGAGTATTCTATGTATTTTCAAGCCTGCCTTAAAATCAGTGTCTTCTGCACTGCTACAGTGAGTTCTTTCTTTTTAAACTTAGTATTTCATTTCAGCAATGTGTTCCTCAACTTCAGTTTGCCAAAGGAATGCCCTTCCTGGATAGGCTTGATGTTGAAAGAACTTAATTTATTTCAGTCTTCTTTACATGTAGCATTGTGACTGCCCTATCTAAACAGAGTCTCACAGTAGAGTTTGTTCCAAAATTCCTGCAATTGAAGGCAAAGACTACTTGAATTTTTGTGTGTCTAGATAAATGTGGTAATTACCATGGAATTTTTTTTATTCAGATCAGTTAGACTTCATCAATAGCTCCTTTCATTCTCTCTTCTTGAATTTTGTTGCTAATTCTTAAATTCAGAGTTATCTCTTAAAAAGGATTATTTTGGAAAAGTGACCTGACACTGTAATTACTCATGGCAATATAATGTCTGTATCTATGTCTGGGAGCAAATATTGACTGGAAAGTTATTTTCCATAAGCAGGATTGACATTTGTTAATGTGTGTTCCTTTGACTGAATCAAAAGGTAAGATTTTTTTCAAGAGCTTTGTCCCCTTGCATTCTGCATTTGTTGTTTTGTTTGTTTAATTAGTGTCTGTAATGTGAACTAAATTTGCCTATGAATATTTTTCATGATTAAAGATCTCTCTTGCAATCTTCACTATTCCTATAGAAGTGGGTTATTTTGTTTGGGTTTTTTGGTTTTGCGGGTTTTTTGTTGTTGCTGTTATTTTTTTTGGTATATTGAAGTACATGTCATTAGCTTTGACTGTTCTTTAGCCCTGCATCTTTGACTAAGTTGAGGTGGGTGAAAGTAGACATAAAACACACATGGCTCTATAACTGTTAAAATCAGCAATTACAAAAACAATGTACTATTCAGCAGTTCAGGGTACTGATTTCTCAAAGGGTTAGGTTAAAAATACCTATGAAGTGACCCCAGCTAAAACCAGCTTTGCATCCTGATGAGATGTATACACTTCTGAGCTTCATAAACTCTTGCTGTGTAGGATCAAACACTTGTGGGAAAGCCAGCTGGTCCCAACAACTTCTAGATTTTTTCATATTTCTGTTTTGGTGATTGTTTGCATTTGCATTTTTAAATCTGGCTCCAAAGTTCTAAGGGTAGAATTCCTCCCTGTGCATACAGGAAATTCAGGGTGTACACAGAGTAAGGAGTTTGAGCCATATCAAATAAGCAGCAGTTTATAAAACTATTTAAAAAGTAAATTCTAGAAAAAAAGTATTATATTAGGCCTTCTTCAGTGCAGGTAGGCTTACTCGAGATGAATGAAATTCAACACTTAATTTAGAATTTGTAATAAGTGTTTAATGTAGATAAGAGGGCTCTTTGTGCTGATACTGTCACTTCATGGACTTTTTCCAGGCAGTTCAAAGTGAACAAATGCTGAGATTTGTTAGTGGAGAAGTTTGATTTGTGTCTTATAGCCAGTGGAGTGGGGATAAAAAGTTCACAGTGAATGATACCAATCTGAAAAATCTGTGACTCTTATTATAAACAAAAATTAACATTGTCAGTTACTCCTTAAGCTAATAAACTCAGATTTCTATTTAGTCAATAAAAGTGCATGGGAGAGTGTAAATAAGAGGAAAAATGTTTACTTTGGCCATTTTGGGGTGGAGAGGCTGAGGTGGAATGAAGGCGTATCAAGAAAGGGGAAAATCATTTGTTGTTATTGTGGCCAAAAAAAGAGTCATTGTAAAGTTAAATATATACAAGAGTCATGTATCTAATACCTACACAAAGGCTGAATCTCACCACACATAAAATCTGGCCACAAAAGGTATTTTCTATGGTAGGGAGCTTTAGAAAAACATTTGGCAGCTTCACGGTCGCATTCACATGCCATTTTTTGACATTTATCGTCTAGTGAGTCTGAAAGAAAACACAGTAAGTTTGATATTAGTCTGAAGAAATTAAAAATCCCAAATGGAATACCAAGAATTGCTCTCTCACATTCTGTATTTGCTGTACAAGTGCCTTGCATTTCAAGTGCAATAGGAACTATACTGAGCTTTGGTAAGACTGAGAACCTGTGGATCAGTCAGTAGTCACTGATCTTTGCAGGTGAAAATACAGCAGCCAGATAAAGATTTAAATACTCTTCTTCCAGTTTTTTAATAAAGGAACTCTGATAACTGATCTCTCTTTAGAAAGTGGTGTGGGACCCTCCCTGCCTTCCCTTTTGCTCTAGTGAAACTGGACATTGGGAAGACATTCTATTCTCCCTTTATAATCTACTACAGGATATTGCAATTAAGAATAATACACGGGAAATGTGCATGGCATGCAAAGGTATTCCATGTCCAGCCTAAACTGCCCACCATTTTTTATTAAGGTGTTCAGTAAGAAGTTAGGTAGAGTGTATATGTGATAAAATCCATGTCTTGTCATGTTTGTTTTATAATTGTAGTGTTGTAACTTAACAGATTTCTTGGCATGAGTGTTTCTTCTTGGCATGAACATTTTCTTCTACAGCAATGTATTTTGGGTTCAGTGTGCCAACCCAGAAGTGTGTGGTTTTTTTCTCTCTGTAACTGTCTGTAAACTGAAGAATCCTTGATTACATTTTGTCTGAGTGTTTACCATTTTAAAAGCTTAGCCAGATCTCTGCTTGAGATTTGTCCAGGAGCAGAACAAGTGTTCAGTTTTGTGAATGAACTCAAATTCTGCCATGAAATTGAAGTGTTCTTAATGTATGTGTTTATGCAGCAACTAACTGCCCTAAGAGCTACTCAATAGCACGGGTAGAATGAACAACATGATAGGATAAAAAATCAAAACATATTAACTGAGAACTATTCCTTCTTCTGTTCTTCTCCTGGTATGCTCCAGACTTTATCTTCTCCATGCTACACCAGGGACTTGGTTTCCTAACACCATGCCTGCTATCTTGGCTGGTATTTTGAATATTGTCAGGAGCAGAATCTTTACAGCCAAATAAGGGTGGACTGTAATGTGATTAATTCGTTTGATTCTCTCTCAATTAATTGAGACAAAATGCTTTGTACATCTGGGGCAGGGGAAGAAATGAGCAAGTAGAGATTCTGAATGAGGTGGACACTTGGACAAAGTAAAGGTTGAATGTGAAGGAGGAAAGAGTAATATCCAAACTTCCCTTTGTTTTCAGGTCAGGCAAATTCTAAACTGAGTTATGAAATGTGAATGGCCAACTGTTGCCTTTAAACCACTGTAGTCAGAAACTCAGACTTGTTTTAAACAAGTTTATGTATGAGTTTTTGCATTTCTGTAGTGCAAATAATAACCAATACTCAAGATGATTTGCTTTCTAGGTAGAAGCATAAAATTATATGCAAAGTAACTGACCAGGCACCTGATTTTAAAACAGAACAAGCTAGCAAAATCCCAAACAACACACAAAAAAAATTACAAAAACATGACAACAAAAAAACCCTATAAATATTGGGCAGCTTGTGAGAAGCTACAGTTTCAATGAATCTGAGAGACTCATATTGTGAAGCATTTGCTAAAATTTTGGGAGTTGTGAACAAATAATGTAAAAGTAAAGGTGCTTTTTCCTGTTAGCCATTTTTAGGGTTTTTCTTTCTTGGTGATCTCTTTGTCCTTCCCTTACTTCAGCATGACAAGTATATTTTGGAGCAATCAAACAAATTTATCAGGATGTTGTCAGCAATCTGTACACTTGGGGTACATATATATTTTCAAAATAAATATTTTTAATTTAACTTCTAGAAATAAACATACCCATCAAATATTTTATTACCTCATTGTTTGAAACTATAAACTGTAATTATGAATTCATTCATAAATTGCAGCCATTAGTGCTGCAGCTGATCAGGGATAAATATACCAAAACCATGTCCATTATAAACTTAGAAATAGTGGGAAATATTTTCTGCTAAGTAGGGAAGAGATCCTTTTCAAACTGTTAAAAATTTCTTGTTTCCTGTTTGTAGTTGCTTTGCAGCTGGAGACTTGCAGGGAGTAACATAACCAATAATAATGGGTTCCTCAGCAAGTGTAAAGGAGGATAGTTGTGGTTGTGTTTTCTGGAAAGGTAATAGATGCTTCTAGATCAGTTTTGTTTGCTTATGTCAGTCAGTCAGTCAGTAGGGGAGGATTAAGAAGAAACTGCATTCAGATGATTGCTTTAGCTGTGCACAGTGTATCCTGGCAAAAATAGTCACAAAAGGAAGGATGGCAGCCTAAGAGTTTTACAGTTAATTAAGAAAATACCTTTCTAATGAGATAATTAATAGAAGTAAGAAACAACCAAACCAAACAACCAAATAATCCAACCCCCAAACCCAACACTAAAAAACTCCCAAGTGTTTACTCACCACACACAGCAGAATTGTCTTTACATTCCCAGTGGTAACTTTCAGTCTTTGGCTGACAACCTGCTTGTTCTGCCCTCCCATAGCAGCAGTCATGGTGAAAGCAGCACCTGAGAGGAGCAGAAATGTTGATTTATGGTCACACAATCTGGGTGGGGCTTATCAATGGGTTACTACAGCTGTGAAATAATAAAACAGTCAACATCAGTGAGTGTACAAATGTTACCTGCTCAGGAACCAAACCAGGTAATTGTTTAATAGATCACCTGGAAAAAAATACTACTTTTTCATGGAATAATTTCTCAAGTTATCTGAGAATGCTTTTCTCCAAGCCTCTTCCACAAAATGAACTGTCGGCTCATTATCATCAGAGAATTTGGAAAGTTGCTCAAAATTAGAGTTTCAAAATTGTTCCTGTCATAATTGGCACAAAGCATTTATAGCCTTTCTATGGTACTGTGGAACTGAACAGTACAGGAAAGAGTTAATGAGATTTTAGTGCTTCAGAAAGGTGTTGAAATATGCTGGTGTGGTGTCTTTGGTGAGGAGTCATTGCAAGCCCAGAAAAGCAAGTAGAGGAGGCAACAAGGACCTGAAATTAGGCAGCTTGTACATTTTTGCTGCAAACTAATTACACCTTGTCTTTTTGACTTGCTGGAAGAACTGGGTATATCCACAAAGCATTCATTCATTCAGTTTCCTCTTGGTAGACTGAAACCATCAGATTACAGTGGGGAGATGGTGCTTATGTTGCCTGAGGAATTTGTGTCTGCAATAGGAAAAGTTAATGCTGTGAGCTCTCACTTTGCAATTACTGTTTTTCCGGTGCTTATTAAGTAATTACTTGGTCATTCCCCACAAATGGCTGTGTAAAGATCCTGTGGGATATAACAGTTGAACAACACAGCTCAGTAACTCCCTTTCATGCATAGATATTTTTAAAAAACCTAAACCACATAACAACAAAACCAGAACAAAACCAAACAATTATCTTCTTGGTAGTTAATGTTCAATTATAAATTATATTGGTAATAATCAGTATGTTGAGATTTAGTACTAAATGGAAAGGTTTGTTTTTTAGAACTTTTAGCACGTTGAATTTGGCATCATTCTTACCTATTATTTTGAATACTAATAATGTGCAAGATAGGCAATAAAAAATCTTTTAATTTTACTATTTTTTAAATTTTTACTTTAGATAGTTTCAATGCTTGAACTTTAAAGCTTCTCCAACAAGGTTTTATTTAGCTCTTTGCCGAACAGCAGCAGCAAAGAAACTCAGTTATGCTGTGAATTCTGTACTAATGCAATGAGAATTTGAATTAAAGGCAAGCTCATGTAGATCTACAGAAACACAATTTGAATGCTTCAGATTTTCTTAGCAATCTGAGGTATGTTTAAACTCTCTCAAATGGGCCTAATTTATGTTTTAGTCCTTTTAGTTGTCATCTGCATTCAGCACTTAATTAGTCAGATAAATAGTTACTCTCACCAGTCTACTCTGTCCTTGGGCCATCCTTTTCCTCCCAGGCCACAGTAGCACCCATAGCGGAGGTAGGCGAAAGGGGAGCGCCCTGTGCTGCACCTGATGGCTCCAGCTAATTCCAGAATTCCTCTTCGATTTCTCAAACGGGCTTCACCAAAAGTGCCTTTATAAACTGTGGAAGAAAAGCTGTTATTGAATCCAACATGCAAATATAAGAGTTGGGATTGTCTGGGTTTTTAAAAGCATTGATAATAAATGACAGTACTTGAAAATAATCCAGTTTTATTTTTGATACTTTGGGGCTATGCTGCTTGACCCAGTCCTTTTGTCCCCAGTTCATAGTAGAGTACTGAACACAACAGCTGCAGTGGTTTCCTCCCTTGGAGTGCAATGGCAGACAAGTCGTTTTCAGTCTTCCAACTGGTAAGGGCCAGCATGTGTTCTGTGGCCCTGGGCCACCCAGTTGCTAAGATTAGCTGCCCCAGGGTTGCAGTGTTTTGACATAACGTGCAATTTTGCCCATGTTATTTTGTAGAATGTAGTGCTTTACATTGGAACAAATAGGTCCTTTATGACAGGGTTTTGCTTTTTTGACAAAACAGCCAAATAACTGGTGGGGATGGTGTGGTGGATATAAGGCAGGGAAATGGGTGGGTGCATGAAGTATTCTCCAGGGAAATTAGAAAGCTGAGGTTTGGTTATTTTCCTGTTTACTTTTGTTTGGGGTTGTTGTTTAAGTGATTCTCACTACTATTTCTCCTGAGCAAAACTTACTTTAGGAACTATATTTTAACCATCTCATATCAGTACTAAAGTAAGAGGTCCCAAGCAGCAGCAAACTGTTGAGACTCTCTGTAACATTTTTAGGGGTTCATGTAATCCTGAGAGGCTGAACTAACACACTGAAGATGCTGATGGTAATGGGCAGCCTCTCCTTGCAGTGCAGGCTCAAAGCTATTCACAGTAAATTTTAAGTAAAATTTAAACAAATTCGTTTTAGAAGGCGTCTGATTAGAGTTTCTTCTTGAACTAATTACTTATTTTGGTAGGAGGAGAAGAGTTTATAAATCTAAACTCCAGTACTGGTTACAGATTCCAAAAGACATTAAGATTTAATAACTGATAATACCTGTGATGCAGACAGCAGAAAAAAATGGTTTGATTTTGTTGTTAAAGGCTTTGATAGTTACTTTCCTACAAAATAACTATATGATTATGCAATTTTTATATAATCTGCACAATCAAATAATCTATTATAATAGCACCATGGAGTAATCTTTTGTAATAGATTATATCATAATAGATGATACAATTAATTATAATCAGTTAATGGAAAATCTGACAGAAAAAATACCGGTCCCAGCACAGTTGTGTAACTTGAAATGTGTGGGATGCTGGTGATCTCTGGCACGTGTAATGTCATGAAACAATGGAATTTAAGCACCTCATAAAATCACCTCAGTAAGAAATTCAATTGGTTTGTGTGTGAGAATGGTTAAAAATCCACTTAGGAAGAATCCTGAGGCAGGATTTTTCTTTTCTGACTGGTGAGCACTCCCAGATCTTGTCCCTCCTGCTTTTTGGGCATGTGATCTAGGGGCAGAAGTGTTGAAACAAGGGTGTTTAAACTTGCACATGCAGCTTTGGCCATTGATTCAAAGCAATCATATCCTGAGGAATTAAGAAAAGCTTCCTTGCTATGTAGTTGATTGCAGTTTCATTTCAAAACTGCTGAGTGGGCACTGAACTTCCTTGCTAGGACAGTGAACAGTGTCTTGTGCATGGCTCCTGTTCCACACCATTACCTGTACCTTTAGTGTGAAATTTTGGTTCTGGGTAGCAGAAGCATTCATTTGGTTATTGTAGTATAAACAGATTAGTTTTATGATAGTACTGAAAGTGTTATCTTCATTGTCAGTACAAGTTCTGAGCTGGAAACCCTGCAATAAAGCTGCAGCATTACAAGTGACAACTGGTTATGCTCTTCAGTGTTTAGTAATAGGTACTCTTTTAGACAGCCAGTAATGTCTGGAGGAACCATGGTTAATGGCAAAGCTGGGTTTGCTCTGCATGACCTTGGGGATTCTGAAAAAAAGTGAAGAATGTTTACATTGGGTCTCAGTTCCTGGCAGCTGGGAAAGAATGGTGTGGGAGAGATACAAGTCAGGAAGAAGAAAATAAGAAATTTTAAGACATAGTCCTGGTTTCATCAGAGAATTGTTTGCTAACTTGGGACAATTCCCAGTCCCTTGATTTAAATCCATGACAGGTAGAAGTGATGAACTGTCTGGTACCTGAGGAGCTCATGTACAAAGTGCCCTGTGAGTAAAAGAAAAGGACATAAACTTTTTGTCCTTGTAATGTATTAGTGTTGTAGCATCTATACATCCAGCTGTAAACCAGCACGACATCAATACTCTGAATTTGATACTCTGCCACAACAGCTTTATGAGCTGAGTTAATACAAGCAGTGAAATACCATCTGAGAATGCACAGAACTATGGAAACAATCAGACTATATCAATATGTTGATATTAATGATGATGATAGCATTGGTATGTTTGCCATAGAACAAAATCTCCAAAGTGTTTTATCAGAAATGTTGTGGAATACAGTTAGAGAGCAAATGGATGTTCTGTATATTGCCAAATATTTTATGATTAAGTTTTTGAAATAATCTATGTGGTTTTGTTTGTTTATATGAAGACTTTGTGAACAAGAGGTTAGATTATGCATTCCTGAGAGAGCAGTGTTGTCCCTTGATGTCAAGTCTGTTTTTTGGGTTTTGTCGTGCAGATTGTGTGCATGCACCTTGTAGGTGGAGAAAAAGGGAGTGAGCCAGATTGGATTTATTTTAAATCCATTGCTTTATAAGGTATTTTAAAAATCTACTCCCTTAAATTTCTGTAAGAGGCAAAAAAAAAATTAGAAACACATTAATTTTTTATGAAAGGTCGTATTTCCTATAATGTTTTACTCTTTTCAGTGGGCTCAATGCAAAGATAATTTTTCCAGATACATACTCACATTTTTATTGAGATGTACAACTTTGCATAATTTAGATACCTAACTACATTATTGGCATCTAATGCAGTGTATGCTGTTTTGTGGGTTTAAAAAGAATTTTTAAGCCATTTTTCAAAGACTGAGGGTACATTTGATGTTAAATATGTGTAAAATTTCCTGTCAGGTATCTCTATGCAGTCATAGTACTCCAGTAGTTCAGAACTTGAAACTTGGGAATAAGCAGACTTTCTGATGCAAAAAAGTACTATATGCCTTATAGAAGCCTTAGTTTTTGCCAAGATTTTTACCCCTTGTTTGATAACCCATCAGGAATGGCCTTTTTCACCTCATTTTATTGCCCAGACAACTTACTTACATGCTATCTCCACAAATTCTGGTCACATGTAAATCTTTTAAAAGGTTCAATTTGCCTGTTTTGATACTTTGGACAATTGGGAAACAAGTAAATTGCATTTGCCGTGCTCCTCACTGCCCACAGAGTGGGTGACTGAGGTGCCTGACTCAGCTATCGGAGTGCAGCCAGGCTCTCTGTAATGAGCACTCCAAGCTGGCAGAAGCAGTGATTTCATTGCTTTCCTTAATGTTCTTGCTGAGGTTTGTTCCATGCAAAGGATGAAGTCTGGAGGATGAGCCAAATGCAGAAGGAATCATAGAGGCAATCTGAGGTCAGGACTAGAATTGGGGCAGAGAGCTTGGAGGGGCCCTAAGTTGGCCCCATTATGCAAGCACCTTACCTTATGGGCTTTAATCACACAACTGCCTTCTCCCAGACCCTGCTCCATTCTCTGCCCAGAATCTGTTCTAGGAATGAATTGAGGCTCTTTTCTTAGGATCCTGCTATTTGCAAGATTTGGTGTCGTGAATTTGCAAGCTGTATAGGAAGATATTTTTAAAATGTGCAAGAGAATCTTTTACTTAAGGCAGCTGACTGCTATTCTGGAACATAGGATTTTATCCTTAGAGATGTCACAAAAGTTCAGCATGAGGTTAATTTAATCACTTTAAAACAATGCCTATTGATGTTTACAAACAGTAGGCTCCCAGCCTGCTGAATTTCCTGGGGTTGGAGGACCAAGCTGCCACAGCACTCGGTGAGAACCAGGCTTTGAGCAGTTGAAGTTCCACATAATTTTATCTACTTGTAGGTAAAATTGGGTTCTACTATGTCACTTTGGGAACCTAAAATCAGAAGATGTTTTTTTGTGTCAGCCCACCTACCTATCTGAAAAAGAGGGATGATAATATAGTTTCAGAGAAATTAGTACAATCAGATACTGTACTGATGAATACCTCAGAAAACCTATGAGGAAATGGACTGTGAATTGTTACAACTGGTCTTTAACACTGATTAATAAATAGGATGTAGGAGACAAAAAAAAATTAAATATTTGCCAAGTGAGTAATTGGCTGTGTGAAGGTGTGAGGCAGGGGTCCTTTAATTACATTTTCGCATCATAACTCATTCATGAAGAACTGATTCACTTTTCAGAATAACCCAGTTAGGGTTTTGTAGGCAGTCTCAGTTTACTAATTCCTACTTCTGAGCTGTTTAGTAACTCAAGTGCTCTGCGACAGCTCACTCCAATACCCAGAGAAGAGTGGGAGTAGAGCTACTGGCTTTATAGAAAGATTGTTATTGCACGTGCAAGCTGCAGACTGATGTGAAACACGGAGCTTCGTTAGCAGAGTTGTACATTACCGATGAACTACAGAAGTAATGCGCGCCCCTCCAGCCCCGCTCCCGTGGGCAGTGCCGGGCTGTGGGGGCAGCTCCGGCCGCCGCTGGCAGATCGGGGGTCCCCATGGGGGAGTCCCAGCCAGCTGTGCCCGAGCGCTGGCCACTTGTAACAGGGACTGCTCTCCGGCGTGGGAAGACAGGCGCTTCTCTGAGTGTTTCTCCTAAAATTCCTTTCTCTATCCCTCTTCCCACCTGCCCCCCGACGCTGCCAAGCCCCATCGGGCCGGGTCCGGGCACGGGAGCGCATCCAGCAGAGCCCGCAGAGGCGCCGCTGGACGGGGCGGCTTTCCTGCCGGGAAGGACCGTGGGGATGCCGAGCCCCGGCCCGGGGCCCTGCTCTACTCACCGGCCGCCGGCAGCAGCAGCAGCAGCAGCAGCGGGGGCAGCGGTGCCATGGGCAGCGGCGGGCGGCGGTGCGGGTCCCGGCAGCGGAGCGTGTACGTGTGAGCCGCGGCGGCGGCGTGCCGGCTATAACAGGCTGCTTTCTGCCCCGAGCCGGGTCCCCCGGAGCCGGAGCCCAAGTCCAAGCCGCGCTGTCCATCTGGCCAGAAGGGAGGAGCTGCCGCTGGAAGAGCCGGCGAGAGCTGGCACCTGTCACTCGGGCAGCGGAGCGCGGTGCAGGCACAAGGGGTCACACCCCGCAGGTCTGGGATGGGGCCGCCTCTCCGCTCCTCCACACCTTCCTGCTCTGGTAGCTATATTTTCTTTTTGAATTACAGCAGTAATTTAATCTAGATCTAAAGAGGAAAGCAGGAACTGTGTTGTAAGTTAGTCTAGTGGCTAATTATAACCAGTGCTGAAGACGTGCTCTATCTGGAGTCTGTATCAACCAGACTTCATCTACTGATTGCTCCTTTCCTTGGATGACTAAAGGAGAACCAACTCCAAAACTGGTTACAGGTAGTTGTAGCTTGATAAGAACTTTTTAATTGTACCTCAAACAAAATAGACTCTCAAAGTAATTTTTTTGTATGTTGTGTTGTATTTGCATATTTGTCTGTTCCCTTACCAACTCTAGTACTATTTTGTAAAACATACAACTAGGCATCTTATTACAATCAGTTTCATTGCCTCTCTCAACACACAGACAATGCCACTTGCTTTTATGTGATTTTTTCTGTGCTCATACTTTCCAAGTATTTCTTCAGACCTTTTATTATTGCATTGAAACCAGTGCATTTTCTGTCAGTTGTCTGAGCAATCAGGAGCCCTGAAATTTAGAGTATTCATTTTGTGTGCATGTGTTTTCTCTTGTGGTGTTCATACTTTTTTTTTTTTTTTTGGCATTATTATATTCCAGGATATTACCCCCATAGGATCCCATTGAGGCCTATACTCCTAGGATACAGAAAGAGAAATTAGCTTTATTTATGGAACTTACCAAGAACTTTTTCTTGGGCATGTCATCTTACTGTTGGAAAGCAGCTGGTAGCTTGGTGGGGGGTTTTTGTGAATGGTATTTTCACCAAAGAAATAAAATTGTTTTTCATGCACATACTGAGGAATAATTCTAATTTTGCATTAAAATGCTCTGATTTCTGTTTTACAACATTCCTCTTTATTCAGGAGAGGTAGAAAATCATATGTGATGAGATTCCAAGAGACAAAAAGCATGCACAGACAGATCAGATTTGTTTTTGTTATGCTCTAATCAATCCAGGCTCTCTGAAATGTTTGTGTTGGCACTGAGGTGAGGGTAGCGTGGGATAAATGTGGAACATCGGCGGGAGGCAGGATATTGATATGCCACTGTACACCTGGCAGGCCTTTGTGCAACCGCATGCAGAGCAGCAGGCGAGGTGTGGCAGCTCAGCCAGAACAGTGCATGGCCCTTGGCAAGGCAGAGGGTGCCGGTGTGAACTCCACACAGCAGAAATCAGCAGGGTTCCCACCCGAGTGCTGGTGTTCTGCAGAGAGGGAAAGGTTGCTGGAGGCCTCCTGTGAAGCCCCGATGCCTGGCAGATCTGTAGCAAGCAGCTGCAGGTGCAGCGCTGGGCCAATGCTGCCAGCCTGTCCTTCTCCTTCCACCCTTGTGCCTGGCTCTGGCCAACATGGGGAGCACAACTGCCACTGTGTCCCAACGCAGCTGGAGTGCAGTATGAGAGAGGTGGCCTGTGTGGCAACCAGAAACGTTGCCCATGACCCTTATAAGTGGTGGTAGAAAACCCATCTGGAGAATTTTTTAAAATTTTTTTTTAAGATTTTGTTGCTATTGCCGTCAACTGGGTCAGGGCAATTTTGCTATTACTCATGGAGTCACATTGCTAATTACTGTTACTCTGGGCTCGTACTGTCACTTATAGTTCATTTGTTTACCGACTCTTCCGGTCAATAAGTCACACCTATTAGAACACTTTAATGGTGTCCAAGAGCTGCTTAATGAAACTTCCAGTTGAACACTATCCCATCCAGCATACCATTGCATATGACAATGAAAACAGTCTCCAGGGGAGCAAGGTGAATTACATTTAATGTTGTTCTTCTGGAGGCTGACTGATGCAATCTGTCAGTGCAGCTGATACATTTTTCTCTGAAGAAAGGAAAGTAACCTTATAACCACTGAAAAATCAAGTGAGACTGAAACGCTCAGACTACAGCTGCTTCTATCAGAAGGTACACAAAGATATGTAGGGACAGAAACTGTACATAGTGATGATGTAAGGAATGCTAGTCATGAGTTCTGAGTCGTGTGAGTGTAGTAGAAGTTCAAAGGAGAAAATCCAGTGAAATTGGTGAGAGGGGAGGAAATCTGATAGAAGGAAATACTTTTATTGAGGCAGAGCTAGATTGTCCAGTTAATTGCCAGGCATATGCCTAAGAAAATATACCAGTAATAAACTGGAAGTTCATATGGATTACAATGATAGAAAATTTTTTTAATATTAGATTTGGTTCCCTTTAAATTTCTTAATTAAAAACTTTTGTGGCAGTGTAGACATATCATATTTCTTTTTGCAGAGTTTCTTTCCTTCTATTTGAAGCACCTGGAAACTGGCCTAAGTCATATGTGACAAATGGCATTTTACCTCTTACTGATGAATTCTGTCTGTCAACTGGAGCTGTGCAGGGGTGGGGAGAAGCATTTGCATTTCAAATACACTTTCTCAAACAAGGCTCCATGTGCCTTATGATTGCTTTGTTTTTAATTCTGAGAAATAGATCAACATAACTGAGACACATGGCTGTACTGAGGAACATTCTCACAGCATAACACTGTTATTAGCAAACTTGTTAAATGAGTTCTAAAAGCCTCATTTCTCAGGGTCCAGGATTATGAACATGCAGGAAAATAACAGAATATAATAACCCATAATGTTTATGGAAAGTGCTAGAACGGTCTAAAATATAGTTACTATAAGTGCAAGTTATCCACTACTCTGTGATCAGCTGAAGGTAGTGATCTTAAGAGAAGTGTAACAGTAGATTTACTGTTGACTTAACAGCTGAAAAGCTGTATTTTTGTATTAATAAAATAAAAAAATTAATAATAGTTCCATTAAATTTTTTTATCTAGTAAGAGCATTTTTTTTCTTGAGAAATGAAAAAGCATTGAATCTACCTTAGTCAAATTTATATGATTTCTGTTATATGATATAGTTCTGCATTTAGCTGTTGTGAACCAATGCAGTGTTCTGCTGCTGCTGGGTACAGAAGTATTAGGGTGTGTAGGTGTCTAAGAAAAGTGCTAAAAAATGCCTGCAGCATTAAGCATGTGGCATTTAAGCCATAAGACATACTTGCTACACCACTGAGTTAATGAACTAATAAAGAATGGTGAAAAGAATTATTTTCCCATTGTTGGAGATGGGAATGGAGGCAGGATGATTGTTTAAGGTGCTTTATGATGGCTATAGCAGAGCTGGGAAGCAGGAATTTGATGTTTTGCATCCTAGGTTAAGTCCCAGATTGGGTTCTTCTGTGGCACTGTCTCCTGGAGGAAAATAAGGAAAGAAGCACATGCCTTAGTGTGAGGGTATCAGAATGATTAGAACTGAAGAGTTGCTTCCCAGCAGTTAAGTCAAATGACTGTGTTTGCTTGTTGCTATACTTGGTAAATGTCTCTGAGTTATCCCACATCTTTTTAAACATTGGATTGGGACACAGGTTCTGCCTGGAATATATCCTTTACAAGTGTATGTTCCTTCAGATACTGAATGTCCATGTAGTACACTGCTTTTTTAACATTGTTATCTTCATAAAATACCAAACCAAACAGCCTTAATTATCTGAGTATTTGTTTGGAAACATTCAGTGCCTTTGTTCCCATTCTTGGAGGTTTGGCTGGGTTTCCTCACTTTCATGTCATTCCATCTTCTCTTAATTCCTTTTCACAACCAATGCTTCCTGTTTACCAATGTTTTCTTCTGTTCATGTTGAAGATGTTGTCTCAAAGTGCACAAGAGTTATAAAGCCAAGTTTGGAGAGACAACTCCATGTGGAACATCAGAAAACATTCTGCTAAGCCATTTTATAGTATTTAGCAATGTACATGTATTATCTCAAATCCAGTTCTAGCATACACAACAAAATCCAACTTTAAAACTGTGCTAGCCTATAGCATGACTTGTAATGTCTCTGGTAATAGGAAGTCTCTGAGTAGCACAATATGTCCCAAGAGAATTTTGGGGATCATGTCTGTAGCAGTCCTTTCCATACACTTTGGCAGCAATGTTACTCTGTCCATGCTGCAAAAACACAGTGTAGTGTGTCACTGCCCATTACAGACAGTTTTGTGCTGGAAGGGTTGTTATAGAAATGTTCTTGAAACTGCTATAATGTCTGCAGAGGAGCTGAATCCTCCTACAGATTTCTTCTCTATTCCTTCTAGTTTTGTGTTTTTCCTGATCCCCATTCTCCCCTCAGCTCCTTCAGTACAACAGCTTCTGGCACAGTCCATTCTGTCCATAGCACCACCAAGGCAAATAACAAGATTGCAAGAATGTCCTCAGAGCACCATGTATTTACCAGTGCAGTTCTGTTCATTTTTATGGCATGGAAATATATTGCATGTCTTCAGCAAAGGAACACACTGGAGATTCTGAGGAAGGACTCTATAAATAACTTCCAGTTTGCATAGATCTTAGGTTCTGACAGTCATCTCTGCCTCCCAGAAAATTTGCACTAAGTCAAATGCTATATTCGGCATTTGCATCCAAAAAAAGGCTCACAGCCTGCTTCTTGAAGAATCCAGGGCTACTTCTTATTTTATATCTTGAGAAAAAAAAAGATTTGGCAATGCAATGTGTGTGTGTTCCTAACAAAATCTGAAGTCTCCAGCAGATCTCTGGAAGGATATTTGACTTGCTTTCTTTCTATAGGTTACATCAACTTGGATTCTTGAAATGGCTGATGTAATGACTAGGATGATGGCATAGAGTGACCTCTCAGCACATTTGTGGGTGATACCAAATTGGGGGGAGTGGCTGATACACTGGAAGGCAGGGCTGCTACTCAGATAGACCTAGTCAGACTGGAAAAATGAGCTCTTGGGGACCTCATGAAGTTCAGCAAGGGCAAATGCAAAGCCCTGCAACTGGGTTGGCATAACTGCCCAAGTGGGACAGGCTGGGAACTGAGTGGATAGAGAACAGCTTTGTAAAAAAGGAGATGAGGGTTGTGGTGGACAAGCTGAATGAGTCAACCGTGTGCTCTTGGAGCTAATGTGCCCAGCTGCAAACTGGGCTGAGTATCACTGGTGGGTTTGGAGGGATTCTTCCCCTCTATCTAACACTTGTGGCACCACATCTGGAGCTCTGTGTCTCATTTTAAGGAAGCCACTGACACCCTAAATCAGGGCCACCAAACTGCTCAGGCAGATGCGCTTCATGACATACAAGAAGATAGGAGAGCTGGATTTGCCCAGGTTTAAAGAAGATGGTGAGTGGAGATCATTGTGCTGTGAAGCACTTCATAATGGAAGGGTGTAGAAGAGATGCAGCTACATTTGTCCCAGAGGTGCTCAAGAAGCAACGAGCACAACCTATAGCAATTCAATATAGAAAACTTTTTTTTTCTTTAAAGATCAAATATGGAAACAATTTGCCCTGAAAGGCTATGGCAACTTCATTCTTCAAGATATACATAACTTGAATATGACTAAAAGCAACCTGCTTTAATGGGACCTGCCACGAAGAGAAAGTTAGACTACAAAACTTGGAGAAGTCCTTTGCCATCTGCACAATTCTGATATTGTGATGTGATAGCAGACACCTTCAAATAGCAGTTCCACCCAGCCAGGGAAGGAGACTCCAGTATCACTTCCCTTTGCCTAAAGGTTTTTATGAAACCATGGCCTGTAGGCAGGGAAAGCAGTAGGCCTGTTCTCCAATAACAAATTAAATGTTAATAATTTTTTCCATATATCACCAAGTAAAAAGATGCAAATGCACTGAGGAAATAATCTGTACTGAATTCAAAGAGACTTGAGATTTTGCCTGCTTTTATTATCTAGACAGCTTTGTCACAAACAGAAACAGTGCCCTTTTCATACTTTCCCATTTTAATTCACTGTTATGAAATCCCATTTCTATGCCTTTGTCCTTGTCAACCATTTCTGAATCTTCTTCCATTTCTATTTTTACTTAGACTGGGGGCAGGCTGCAGAACTGAATGCAGTACCCAGGGTGGAGATTCTTACAGCTACAAAAAACCCCCACAAACCTGTATTGTTTGTATTAAAAAACCCAACAGCCAATACTGCACATCACTCTTGCAAATGCACGGACATTCATGGATAATTGTGTGCAGAGATGCTGCCAAACATCCATTTTCTTCCCTTCAACTGGGCTTTTTCATTTAGTCATTTTTGTTGAAGCAACACACAGTGTTGTGTGCAAACATGTTTTGCATATTCATACAATAAAATAGAAATCAAATGCAAAGCAATGTAAAATAGTTAATTCTCTGTAATGACTTCAATCCTGTTCCTAGGGGAGGGAATACATCTTAAGATCTAAATAATACAAGCACTAAATGATCAGTTTTTTCATGTAAGGAGAGAAACATTTTTTACTATAGCACATATATTGCATCCCCCCTCAGTTTTATGTCATCTGCAGAGTTAGCTGATTACTGCACAACTGGAAGGACGGGAATTAGGTGGGTCCTTTTATGATCATTATGACAGCAAGTTGAAGGAAGAGGAGGAGCTGCAGCAGTCCTAATTTTACTTGAAACTGGACTTAGAAACCTATGTGAACATCATATAGGTTAGAAACCACTGAACATCACAATCCCTTGGAGAAGGGTTGACCTTGAAATAAGTGTCACTGCTTACTGCTGTGCTGCTGCTTTCAAATTTTTGGTCTTTGAATTTTGTTTTTCATCACTTTGTTCTGGCCTCTGCTCATCACCTTTTTATCTTTGGCTTCTTAAGTCACTTGTCATTTGTTCAAGGAGATGAAGGTCAGATCATCTGCTCTAACTTGTATGCCATAGGCCCCAAGTAATTTCTTTTTGAGCAAGGCATATTTTCTACCTGCTTAAAGCATATAATTAAATTTGGAGTCACACAACATTAGAAGATAAAGAACTTTCTGTTCTGTTATCAGAAGAGCATCTTGTAAGGGGCCTGTGTCTGGAAAAAGGCTGAATGGAGTAGGCACCAGAGGTAAAGACAAGACAACATAATTAGGGAAGGAGTTATTTAAAACTGATTGGCTTACAGTAAAATGGGACTAAAGACATTTGGAGTCTGTCATATTTTTATAGTAAAAATTTAATAAACACAACTTTTTTCCCCTCAGAAAAAAAGATGGGCTGTTAATTGAAATATTTGTTATAAGCAATAATTTGGACCTTTAAGAAAAGGAAGGAATGGTAGTAAGTTCAATACTAAAATGTTTCAACTGAGACTCAGAAAAGGTTTAGTCTTCAGAAAATATAAATAAAATATAAAAAGCATTTGTTACAGGTTAGGTTCTGACCCCAGTTAAACCAGTACATATCTAAAAGGTAACCAAAATGTATAGAATTATCTAATGCCTGAGATTCAGCAGATTAAAGAAAAAAAATACATTGTTAAAGTAAATAAATAATCACAGCTGCATAAGTCCTACTTTACAAATTTAAGTAGTGAGACTCAGGATAACTGAAGCTCTCTTCAGAGTCAGTGGCAAGCTGCAAATTTGGAGAGGGCAGCTGCTTGTCATTTTCTGTGCTAAAGTCTGCTAGTGCTGCTTATGGATTGAGAATAATAGTGCTGTAGTTTTAAAGAAAGGCTGACATGCCCACACTACATGAGTACAGAAAAACCTAAGAAGATAGACATTTCCTTTTAAAATGGCTTCTAACAATGCTTTAGTATAATTATACATGTGGTATAGACTCAAGACTGAGGTTTGGAGGAATGTTAGCTCTCCTGTCAATTAAAAACCTCCTTTTGTATGCAGCCAATGGGTGGGGTGCCACATTTGAGAGTGCAGCATTCAAGTTAAAACCTCAACCATCCAAGGTTTGTTTTGAGTCTTACAGCACACAAATTCAAACCTCAAATTTTGCGAAAGCCTGCATCATTAGAAACATAAAAACAGATATTTAAAACAGATTTCAAAAGCATGTAAAAAGTGAAAAGTTGATTTAAGTATGAGAAACAGCAGAACTCTGCCTGTTGTAGCAACTTCAACCTCAATGGCAGTGCAATTCTGTTGCAATTGCAATTGTTTCCTAAAAACATTACTCCATGTATCTGTCCTACCTTGCAATAGCTGTGTGCACTAATACTGTGTGGAAGGTCTTGCTGCTCCATCAGCGCCATTATTTGTAATGGCTCCTGTAAACTGAGTGTTCTGGATTCTCTTCCATACCTCAGAATTAGAACTCCCTGAAGCCAAGGATGCTGTGTTAGTTTTAGTCCACTGTCATGGAATTCTCATCACTTCTGACAGTGCCTGTTTGTAGGAGTAATCTGCATACACTGGGATGCTTCCAATCCAGCTGGCAGCTGCAGTTAGTGTTAGTAGTCAGCACCACTAAATCAGGCAGTGCTAGAACAGTAGTTCATTCTTGCTTCCCAAAAGTCTTGAGCGGTGTGCTTACTATGGAATACTGGCTCTTTCAAGGAAATGTGCTAACCTTATTTTCAGATATATTAATTTCTTCAGAGTAATTCTCTGAGAAATCACTAATTTCCAAGCAATTGTGCTGTTTATATGGCAAACCAATTTTAGCCTGAAATTTTATAGTATATTGGTTTGAATGCAGGACAGAGGGATTCAATGCACAGTTCTTTACAGAAAATACTTTGCTAGGGTATCCAAGGCAGCATTCTTAGGGTCATGGAATGGTTTGGTTTGGAAGGAACCTTAGATATTATTTTGTTACAACCCCCTCTGTCATAGGCAGAGACACACTCCACTAGTGCAGGTGGCTTTGGGGATGCATTTGAAAAATTCTCATGCTTTCTTGCTCTACTTGTATGATTTCCTTAAAATGTTAATCCTTCTAGACTCACAAACAACAATTAAATACTCTTTACCTTTTTCGTTTTTTAAAACACTTGCCCATGAAAAGTCAAGAATTGAAATGAAGACTGCCAGGAAGGAATGAAAGGTGAATTCTACAAAGAAATTTTATCTGGGAAAGCATGAGTGTTTTTGGAGGGTGAAAAGACTCTTTTCTCCACTGCCCTCTGATTAAAATTTATTTTTAATCCTGTATTTTGGTAATGATTGTAAAGAAAACAAAAAAAACCCCCTCTTATCAGTTTGATACTCAGCAACATAAAACCAGAAGTACATTGCTAACTTCATTCTCCTTGTGTTTCTGCAGAGGTATGTTCTTTGAAAGACCCTAGTCAAGTCTGGCCACTCCTTATTTAAAGTTTTATTTAAACTCAGAATTAACCAATGAATATATAAAATTGTTAGTTTTGCAATATGGCTTTTGTTTCACTACATTTCAGGAGACATTAATAATTTTTTTTTCAATATTTTTTGCAACATGAAGCAGAATGATAGAAAACAAAAAGCAAACATTACTGTTATGAACTTGAAACTCCAATTGCTTGCAAAGTGTCAGAGGTGAAGCTGAAGAATTTCTTCAGTATGTTTTTATACTCAGACAGCCTGAAGATACTTTGCCTTTTTTTTAGTGCTCGTAAACCCGAGTTTTGGATGACTCCTTGACCTTTTGGAATAAGTATGACAGTTAAGATAAGCTGATGAATAAATGCTTATCCTGTTTGCAGGAATTAGGGTATTGGTCTATAACTAAGCATCATAGTGACATTCTCTATAGAGGGCCTGAGCTTCCTCCATAGTACATGGAGAGAGTGGAGAATTCATAACAGCCAATATGATCATTGGGAAATTTCTGTTTGGAAATCACATGGATATGGTTAAGCAAGGCAGAGCAGTGTAATATTTAGCCCCTTTGACCTAAGACTGCAGGGAAGCAGACTCAGTGCTGATTTGTTAATAGCTTTCAGGATATGAGAGGAACAGTTTAGAGGCTTTGAAGAAGTTTAACCTCCTTAGCTCACCTACAAAATGGATAATCTGATTGCCAGCTTCAAGAGGATTGTAAGCAACCTCTAGCAGTCTCCTACAAAACATGCTTCAGAGCGATCATTCCTGCTCAGAGCAATCTAACTCACCAAATGTGATTTAGCACTTCATTGTGGCTCAAAACTGAGCCAAACTGATTGTCCCTATGCACTGTGCTTTGGTTCATTTGATACAGCTGTCTCAGAGCATGGGACTCCTTTGGGGAATAAGACAGGAAGAATGGAGGAATGGTGCTCCAACCATTCAATCTGTGTGTTCAGACTAAAGCTGTTCCAAAGTTAACCCCTGAAATGTGCATTGAGACTGAGCATGCGACAGGCACACAACATTTTCTTTATGAAAGGGCTTCATTTGTTCCAGTCTGCCTGCACACAGGGTATGTGCAAAGCCAGCAGCACCTTCCTCTCTTGGACATCTTGTACTAAATATACACTCCTAAAAGGCACACTAATTTGCCTTTGACATTACCAAGAGATTGAGATCTTCTAGATCTTGGCAAAACTAAACACGAAAGAAAGGTTTATTCTGGCAGGTAACTCCCTGTGGAGAGATGTATTCCTCAGTTCTCCTGTGTTACTTGGCAAAGCACCTTTCCTTAACTGAATTAGACAACAACCATTGTTTCCCCCTCCCCCATCTTCTTTATGGGCAGATTTAAACCTCACGTATAATCTGTGATAGAAAAGAGATCAATTCCTTTTACCCCTGTTCCATCTTTCCAGTTATAGCAGAGCTCTCCAGCATTAAAGACCTGTTGTAGTTAACCTCTAAATAGAAAGCAAAGCAAATATGGACAAGGTCAGGTGAAAAATCAAGATATGGAAGATAATTAGAACATAGCTCTAAAGTACAGCTACAACAAGCATTATGCATTGAATGAAACACTTCCTGAGTTTCATGCTAGCAGTGGATGCAGTGAAGTCTCTGTCTTCCAAAGGAAGTAATCAGACACACCTTATATTGCTAAATTAGACAGTGCAAACACAGTTACAGAAAAGCAAATGATAAAATTGAGACATGATGTAAACAGCTGAAGCTCATTATAATGGGTTAGCTAGTTACAACAGTGATGTAAATATTATATTAGCAAACAGGTCAGAAAATAGGTGTAATTTTCCTCACCTTAATCTCCAAAGCCTGTTTATTACATACAAATGAGACAGCACTTCTGAGAAAATGGAATAGAATAAAATAATCAAATAGTATAGGACATGGATTGCTACATTTAATCATTCCTAACTAAAATAACAAGGAAAAAAAGGATCCTTTTTAAAGGGTAAGAAAAGTTCTTGCATTTTTTTTAGAGAAACTGAAAGACTAACATAATACTAGCAAAATGAGAAGTCTCTGAAAGAAGAGTTGACAAACTAAAAACTTCATTATGTGCTTATCCTACACTTTCAGAAAGGATCCTTATCTCACTCGATATGAAGTGAGAACTTCCCACAGAACTATCTGAACTCCTCACTGCTCATTACCTATAATCAGCTAGGATAAACAAGTTATTATTAAATCAAGCAATGTATATATGATTCCTATTGAAATACAGCTTTTTTTTGTCCACACAGATACATTTCTCCAACGGTGAGAAATTTTGCAAATGTATGACTCTCTTAAGCAAATAGTAAAGCACCTTAAAAGATTTATTGATCTTAAGAGTATGCAGTGTCAAGGCTCAGTAAGGTGGAAAACTGAATTTAATCTACTAAGAGCCTGCAGAACAGAACTTTAATTTGTATCAGCCTCTCAAATTTATTTACCCGTTAGTGTTCCTTGTTTGAATTAGTACAGACTCTTCCATTGAATTTTTGAATCACATTTTCAAAGTTCTGTGTGTGTATGGCTCTGCAATGAATCTTGAATTTCGTAGCCCAGCAAAAAGCTTTATTTGCAAATTTTTACATGCTTTGGACAACTAATGCTTAGGAAGGCTATCTTAGCTAGGCACCTTGATTGTGATGATTAAAATGTTAACTACTGTATTTTTAGAACAGTGAGCTTGAAGAGAAGGTTTGGGTATCTGCTTTAGAGACATTTTCAGGAACTGCTTCAGTTTTGCCACTCTCCAAGTGTGTGCCACCATCAGGAGACAGTCTAAGCTGTAACACCACAGCCAAACAATTCTCTTATCCTCCCTGCTGCCAAAGTGAGATGGTACAGTTTGATTTACTGCCAAACATACTGAGAGATTTGAGTAACCTAGATACCTCAGGGAGCAAAACTAGCTGGGGAAAAAAACCAGGATCCATCTCCCACCTGCCCATTATACCTGTTACCACCCTGAGGAGAAGGTGAAACAGAGACTGGAAGCATCTCAGACACTTTTTGTTTTTTTTCTGGCTAACAGAAGATCTCCAACCAGTCACCCATTTGAAGAATGGTTTTGTGTTTTTTCTGCTCACATCCTCATTAGAGCTGTCATCCATGACTTTGTTACAATGCAACATATTTGACTCACGACTCTCCTCTGAGGCCTGAAGCTAATGCTGCTGATGGTGGCTGGCATTCACACTCCAGCTTAGCCCCCTTGGTATGTCAGCTTTCTGGGTGCTCACTGTACTGAAGCGGCTTGACTTGTTTTTTTAATTCAAGCAACCCTTTTTAAAGTTGCAGCTTCCGAGGCAGAGGAGTGGTTGTTCCTCACCGGTCGCGGGCCGGGTCAGACATGCCCCGGGAGGGACTCGCTCCACCTGCTGGCTCGTGGCAGCGAAATTCCGCTTGGGTCCAGTGAATAACCACGGCGAGGCGGTACGGAGGAGTGGCTGCTTACAGGGGGTTAAACTTTGCCGCGGATTACGATTGATACATTGAAATCAATCCAAGATATTATCTGTTGTATAAAGCCCACCAGTGTTTCACTGCCTTTCACCAATTCCAACAAAATTTTAATACATAAGAAATCTTAAATTAATTTAAAAAATGCTAAATAGTTTCCCAAGGAAACTAAAGGTGTATCGGTAACGTCGGGCTCATACCACAGAAGTTACAGTTTAACTTGCCCTGTGGCTGTAGTCAAATACTCTGGTCCCCCTCCACCACGGTCAATCTCCCAGCGATAGCAGAAACCACGTCTCTGCCAGGGCAAGATTGGTATGCAAAAAGCAACAGAACTTCAATGGTTGTTAGACTGACAAGTCACAAATACAGCTCTGCAACATCCCATTTGTGTAGCTGCAAGATACTGATACACTGTTTAGCTCAATTATAATACACAGATGTTTAAGAAAGAAAAAGCAAAAAAGTGAAAAAAAACCTTACCATGACCTCTTCATATACAGGTAAGTGTTGTCTGCTATAGGATATTTTTTCTTGTATAGATTAAAAAAACCATACAGACTGATTTAGTTTCTGCTAAGGTAAAAGTAATTCTATTTTCACGGCTCAAATCCATAATTTGACTGGTAAGTGCTGGAAATTACAATGTAAAATCTTGCTTGCATTTAAAAAGGAAAAGCTGTTGCTGTTTCAATGATGCAGTGAGCCAGGGTTATCAAAAGCATGGTATGCACATGAGAGAACAAATAAAATACCCCAAAGAGCATAACTGGCATGCAATAATCAATTTTTTTATCACAGAAACACTAAGAATCCATCACTATCAACAAAGAAGCAGAAACAAGACCTAATAATGGCAATACCTTTAGGGAGAGTCCTCCTCCATATGCTGGCCAGTTATGTGCCATAGATCTTCCTGTTCTGGCCAGAGAAATTCTCACTCACCTCTGGCATCCTAAGCAAAGGAGCTGTGTCAAGTGGTGGCAGGAAATTGAACAATAGCCACTAATTGCAAATTGACTTTTAGAATGGATTACACTAGACTATATTTAATTTACACATGATTACTTGGACTAAACAGCAGCATTTTGGTTACATCACCTTTAGAAGGGAATTGTTCATGCTCTAATTTAGTTCAGTTTAATTTTGCAGATTTCTTTTCTCATAAAGTTCTAATATGGTTTAAGTATTTCAGTTTAGTTAATTGAGGCCAATACCCCCAAGTATGACTTCACCAACGGGGCTCTCCTTTTCATACTCTTGTGTTGTATAAAGCTCTGTCTTGGTAAAATTTTATAGACTGTATACATTCTTTGTTGTGGAATATTTCCTTGGGTAGCAGCTATAACATAAATTCATGTCTGATCACAACTGACTCTTTTTACAGATGTTAAATGAAAAAAAAATAGAAAGTTGCTGGTTTAATTATTCAAGGAGGTTTTTCTCCTTCCCATGACATATGCAGAGCTGGAATAACCATATATTCTATAACCACTGCTTGAGGAAAGACAGTAATGCCACCATTCATATATTTATTATGTAATTCTGAGCCTGGGAAAAATCAGGAACTTGATTCAAATTTAAAAAAAATTGAAACAGAAAAATCAAAAGTGTTTTGAAGGGAGTACATTCCTTGAATTATCTCCATAAATGACTTATTCACATCAGAAATTCCAGTGAACTGTAATCCTCATGTCAGAAAGTGTTGCATGATAAGGACTTCAGATGCTGCATATTAAAGAATACGCTGGAAAAACTCAGTTGTCTTCCCATTCATCTGGAACTATCATTCACACCCATGTAATCCTCTTGATCAGTGAGCACATAATAAATAGGGGTTCCAAAATAATTTACTTTATAATACTTGAATTATAAAAAGTCAAACTGGTTTTGTCTCCTCTCCAGAAGTTTGTTTAGGGTTCAAGAGATTCCTTTGCTTGCTTTGTTTAATAGATTTATTCCAGATTTTATAGGAATGTAACTTTCAAAGTCAGGAACTTGTTCAATAACCTCCTAATTCTTACCCAAAATTTATTTTGTTTTCTAACAATTTGAAAGGCAGCATATTTATATAGACATTTTATAGTAATTTATAGTACTTCATAGTAAATTATCTTTACCTGATGTAATTTTTAAGCTCACATTTGCAGTCTGTTTTATATCTGAAGTATTCCCAAAACAGTCAGGAATTCCCAACAAGCCATTCTATACAAGAGAACAGTATGCAGCAAATCCTAACAGCAGGCTTGGAAAAATCAGCAGCATGATTTATGTAATACCTATAAATCAAAAAGATTAACAGCTAAGATTAGCATTTTCATTGTGTTATTACCAGCTAAAATGTTTTACCTTAGCAGTGGTTTGTTGTCCTGGATGAGAATGATCATACTGCTTGCTTTCCTAAGAGGCTTAGTGTTCAAACAATTGCAATTTGGAATTGGATAAGCTATCTTACCATTTTATGGTCCATTTCATGGTTTATGATCCATGGGTATAATTGTAGTTCTATACATGATCTTTTTTCTGGTTCTCTCATGTCCCTTTAGATCCTGCAGTAAGCAAAGGCCCAATTTCACCACGACTCTTAGGGATCTGTTAAATGCCATATTATACACTTAAGCACTAACTAGTCAATATCTGACTGCTGTGACTGAATTGTCGCACTTAGTCTCAAGAACAAAAGGGCTGAGATCAGCAGGAGGTAATTCACCCTTTGGAGCTGGGAAAAGCCTCAAGGCAAAGCTTCAAAAATTTAGACACAGTCCTTCTAAGGTAATTAGACTGGAACAATGTTTAATACATTAATTTATTAATAATTAAGGTTTCAGGCCTCACCAGGTCAAGGAACTTTCCATCAGAACAACTTCACCCAATAAACTACTAATTGGCTGCATTCCTTCCTGTCTTGATTAGTGGTAGTTTAATCTCATACTATACTGGTTAGAACTTCTAAAGATTTCTTTCTGCAGTCCTACCATACAGGTCACATCAGTTACCACAGTATTTGTGGGGATATCTGTACAAGACTGGTCAACTGAAATACTGACACTGCCATTACTAATGCTGCTGAAAAAAAGGAAACAGCATCAGAAAATCCTTAGTTGTAAAGGACCCACAAAAATCACTGAGTCCAGCTCCTGGTCCTACACAGGACAGCCCCAAGAATCTCACCATGTGCCTGAGAGCCCTGTCCAAATAGCCCCTGAGCTCCATCAGGTTTAGTGCTGTGATCACTTCCTTGGGGAGCCTCTTCAGTGCCCAACCACCCTCTGGGAAAGAACCTTTTCCTTATATCCAACCTAGACTTCCCCTGACACAAATCCAGCCATTCCCTCGAGTCTCATCACGGGTCACCAGAGCAGACATCAGTATCTGCCCCTCATGAATAACCTCCAAGACCACGTCACAACGCCTGACTTCAGCCTCCTCCAGGCTGACTCCAAGTGACTTCCTGCCACAAAATGTATGAGGTACTAACACAAAAAGGGATGCCTCAAATGGCTTCCCCTCCAGACCCTTCACTATGTTCATCATTATACTATCAGAATGCAATTATGTTCACAATCAGACAGGGCAAAACCCAATTCCTGTCACTCGAGAGCACTGAAAACAACTCCAATGCGGCCGTTCCGTGAGTAGGGGGCGTGTGCCACCTGCCCCGCCCGAAGATGATGTTATTGCCCGGCCCAGAGAAGGCCCGCACCTGCCGCGGGTCAGACTGGCCACGGCCGTCGCTTAAAGGAACCACAGCACAGCGCCCCTTAAGCTTCGAGCTCACTTAGGGGCTTTTATCGAGCAAAGGCATTTTCACTTTGTGCGTTCCGACACACCGAACCCCCGGTCACACCAAGCCGCAGGGCTCAAGAACGCTGCGCTCCACTCAGCACGGCCCCTCCGCAGCACCACCCTCAGCGCCGCGGGGCGCGCGCACGGCACGAAGCGCACGCGCAGCGCCCCTAGGCCAGGAGTGACGTCACTGCGCGGAAGGAATCCTGCGAGCTGCTCACGTCAGGCGGCTTCCGGGAGAACCAGCCGGGGCCTTAAAGGGCTGCGGCGTTGCGCTACCCGGAGCGGCGGTGGCCCCGGGCTTGGTCGTACCGGTGTCTGAAGAAGTGCCCACACAGCACCGCCGGCACCGGGCCACGGACCGGCCGGGGGGGGTGGGGGGATGGAGGTCTCCGACTCGCCGGAGGAAAAGGCGCGTGGGGGCGGGGCCGAAAGCAGCCAACCAATCAGCAGTTAAGAGCTTCCCCGCCGCCCCCCCAATCAGAAGCAGCGGTTCCCAGACTAATCTGGCCAGCCAATGGGAAGCCCGCGCTGCTCGCGCTCGGCTCAGGCCGCCCCCGGGCTATGCCCGCGGCCTCCCGGCAGCAGGGGGCGCGCGGGGGCGGCGGCGC
>VWYI01046879.1:42334-79057 GCA_013399455.1 Anthoscopus minutus | reverse complement strand
AAAAAAAAAAAAAACAAAAAAAAAAAAAAAAAAAAAAAAAAAAAAAAAAAAAAAAAAAAAAAAGAAGAAACTTTCAGCTATTTTGTGCAATTGGACAAAATAAACCTTCAAGATGTTATGGAGAAATTGTTCTGAATGCTGAGTCACATTAGACCAGCATATCTACTTAGCTCAATATTTATTTTTCTGGTAATTTCCAGGAAAAGTATTTATTATTAGCAACAAATTATCAGACTTTAACAAAAGGGATATGGCAGAGTGTTGTCTTCATTTTCTGCAAGCTTTGTTTCTTTCATGACTGTTGCAAAGCTGCAGTATCAAAAACAATTATTTAAGATGAGGAGTTTATTTTTCTGGCACAGTACTGTACAACACATATTCAAGGATTTACACACTTCTGTGTGGGCTGTCCTGTCAGCTACAGCTGTAATATGTTTGTTAAGTGGCTTGATTAAATATAGGTGTCTCATGTGTTTGAATGCTTTTGTCATGGGTGGCATCTTTTCAGAATGAATTGAGTATATCATTCTTGTATCCTTCTCATAATTTTCCTCAGTGTCTCAGTTCATCTGAGGCTGGCACAGCCATCATTACCTCATCATGTTGTTCAAAGTTTCAGCAAGTGTTTCTTTGCTCTTTTATTAAAACATCCCCTATTTCAGTTTATTGCAAGAGGTAAATGTATAATCTTGCACCTACTGTATGGGGTTTGAAATTGCTCCATTCAGCTGATTGATTCTGCAATTTGGCTTGCCAGGACCTGTCCTTGTTCTCAATGAAAATGTTTTTATCAACTTGTTGGTGCTGAGTATCAGCTATTGTGCAGATAGGGTGATGCTATCTCAAGATAAACCTGATATTCTCTTGTGAATGCTTGTTAATACAGATTTTGTTATCTGCCATTTTCTCTTCCTAATTTTGATGAAACTGTTGACCCATGTGTTTGACACAGTGATGTTATGACATGACACTTTTTTTTTTTGTGAATTCTAATTGAAATTCCTTCACTATTTTCTATTTAGGCTGTTTTCAGCAGGAGCTCTAAACACAAACATGCTATTGGGTATTTCTGAAGCTGTCACTTATTTTCCCCCTTCAGCATTTTTACATGTCTAATCTGCTGTTTTTCTAGGTGAAGATAAGAAAAGGACCTGATTTTGATCAAACTAAATACTTTTCTTGGACTACAGCAGTTCCTAAGTATTACGATTTCATTCTAAGTGGAATATTTTGAATTGGTTTATCATAAAATGAATTAATACTTTCAGGACTTTATTGCCCACTGTGTGCAATAAGAGAGATACTTGTAAGTCCTCTTCATATTTATCTTTACCTAAGGCATTCAAATGGATTTGAAAATATTTTTTCCTTTTCTTTCCAATCCTCAGCATTTCATTGAGATAAAGATATTTTCTAGGTACTCTTCATTTATCTCTTGACTTTCACATACTGACAGGTTTTCAAATAAAACAACAAATCTTTTCTGTGTGTGGGCTATGGTTGCTTTTGACAACATGTTGTGCTGTCCTCTTTATATATCAGGAAACCAGATTGTGACCAAGGATATAACATTTAAAGTAGAGCTCACTCTATTAAACTCAAAGCACAATAGCTTCATCATACACACTCAGTCCAAGATCCCTTTTGTAATTAGATATAATTAAACAGAACTGGAAGAGATGTGACTTTTGTAATTCTGAATTTTCCCTTAAATTCAAAGCTAGGAGGCTTATGTCTAAAACTGCCTTTGGTGAATTTGAAGTTTGTGACTTTTTCTTTGGAACATATCATTCACTACCAGGATGATCTTCTAAGGCTTCCTGTGTATGAATTAGTGTCAAACTTTAGAATATGTGAGGCTTTGTAACTTCAATAAATACAACATGCTGTTAAAGAACATTGTCAATTTTGTCAATGGGAAGTTATTTTGCAAACATCTATGAACAAACTATGTATGTTTAGTTATTTCTGCTCATATTTATGTAGGTTTAGAACAATCCAAAAGGAAAACCAAGAGGCAAATGAGAGCCAAGACACAATCTCTGAAATCTGGAAAATGAAAGAGCCAGTGAATCTGCTTTTAAGGATGGTATTTAAGATATACTATATTCCATTTATTTTTCTCTTTTGCACCAGTCCCAAAAATGAGTGATCTCAAGAGAAAATAATTTTAAAAACGCATTACCTCTATTGTTGCCTTGATATTGATGTATGTCATCTGATATTTCTTTCTGATATTAGCCTTTGTTTCCCAGTATATTGTGGAGAATAATATTTTGACTATATATTTTTCAATAAACATCAGAGAAAAAGTATAAGCTCCATTAGGCTTTATTTAGTTTTCTGCACAGTCCTCTTTGAGAATCTTACTGCTTAGTTCCTATAAATCAATGTTCTTGTTGACACAATGTAATTTTTAGTGGAAGGGCTGTTTTGTCAGGGGACTTTTTTAAGACATGCTTTCTTTAAAGATCATCCATGATCATTTAAAACAAGACTTTTTCTAAAACAAATACAGGATCACTTACTCAAGCCTTTTTTAGCCTGTTACAGTCTCTGATGAGCATGTTTTTGTTTCTTATTTGAATTTTCTGTTAGCTGTGACTTAAGAAGAGATATTGTCTTCTATCACTTGAGCCTCTTTAAAAAATCCCATCCATCTCTTAGGTTCTCAGGTCTACGGTGACATATTTTCTTAACAAAAGTTAATGTTTCAGAGACCTCCAAAACTATTATTTTGCATGCTACACCTAAAAAAGAAGCAGATCTTCAAAGTATAGGCAGTCACTAATAGATAAAACCTGAGGGATCTTTTCTTTCTTAAATGTGTTATATAGAGTTCCACGTGATTTTGTTTTACAGTGTTCCTATTCTAATTTTTCCTTTATGGGTTATAAAACAAAGTAACATATAAGTATTGCATTATGAGTCATACCAAAGATCTAGTGAGATAAATAATTGTCCAGGAAGAGGGCACTGAGGAAGAGTAAGAGGAAAACAAACACATACACTTTCACTCTCAGATGTGGAGGATTCCTGAGACTCCTGAAGTTGTCACTTGCACGAAACACTCTGGTCTAGCTTTTAACTCAGAGAAATCATTTACATTCACAGAATCCTTTGCCAGGAGAACTACAATTTCACCTACTGGATTAGGATCCACCCCCTTTCCTAACAGAATATTTGGGATAACAAGAACATTGCATATATTATTTATTTACCTATTTATTTATGTATGTAATGTTATCCAGCACTTAATTTGATAGCTTTTATAGAATGGCTGACAATATCCCAAAATTGCTTCTAAGTGACATTGGTCAGCTCAGAGCCTCTCATTTTGTATATGAATCTGATATTGCTTTTCCCTCTGTGTATCAATTTTCACCTACCTGCACTGTATTTTAACTGCTATTAGAATATCCAGTTACTCAATAGACCCCTCATAATCTGCCATCATCAGTATCTTGAATTACTTTGCATCATCAGAAGCATAGGTACTTCAACAACATTACTGAGCTATTTATGAAGAAGTTGAATAGCACAGAACTCCACTACTGATCTCCCCACACCACAGGAATTAACATTTCACTCCTGTTTCCATTTCTGTTCTCTCAACCATTCCTTCATTGCCTTCAGCCATGAAAGAACTGCCCTGAACTGATGCAATGGCTCATTGTTTTCCTTAAGATTTTGCAATAAAGATAATTGTGAAGACTTTTGGAAATCCAGACAGACTATATGTACTTAATCATTTCTTTCTCTGTGATTATTGACTTTGAGAGCAGAAATTCTCTTCACAAAAGTCTCTGGATTTAATTTTTGCCAAAGCATTAACAAAGAGATTGAGTAAATTTATCCTTTCCAATTCTCTTTAGTGATTTGCTTCATATGAAAGGATTTTTTAAATTATTTTTTAAAATTTAAGATTATTAAATAAAAATACTGTCAGCCAGCATACATGTATTGAGCTTCACATAACAGGCTGCCTTCTAGATTTAGTAGTTCACATATTTCTTCATTGAATTAATTTGAACTCTTAGGTGAGTATCACCTTGTTCTGGTGAGGGACTGACATTCTCTTTGTCTCTGTGTATAACCACATACGTTAAACTTCAAGTACAGCTGCCCCATGAATCTCTCAATCCCCAAAGCTGTCGAGGGATTCCAGATGAAAACTTTCACCATAAAGTGGTGAATATAAGTTAAAATAATATATTCAACTTTTGAAAAATTATTTTCTCCGGAGTACTCCTTTATTATCTTCATGTGCTGTGTATATCAGAACAGAATACTTATTTTGTCCTCTGCAAGAATGTTATGAAAATAACTTGATTTGTTGGCTGACTTTAGAATTATTTTTTTTTTGTCTGGCTCACAGCTTCTAATACAAGTGCCATTCTACACTTCAGAGTTCCTTCCTAGCTATCTTAAGTACAAAGCAGAGAATCTCTTTATCAGTCATCTGGTAAGATTTTTTCCCCTGCACTTGTGTCCTTTCCATGATATCACACACACATATTCATGTCTAATTTTCTTTCTTTTCATGACCAAATTCTGATTATTTTCCTGGAATTTATTTTGTGTTTGAACAATTGAGGGTTGAGTTGGTGAAAGAGGCAATCACAAGTTAACTGACATTGCTCCATGTCATTCATGATCCTCCCTCTGAAGTCAGCGAAGTAATTTTCTTGCACTAAACATTTCTGGATACCTAGGCCAATATAAATTATCCGAAGGAAAACTGATAGTTCTGAAACATGATTCAAAGTGGCTAGTCTCGAACCATTATTAAGGAAGAAAGTAAACAAATAAGGGGGTTTAAAATAAATAGAAATAATGAAATCAGTTCCTTTATCCACACTTAAATGTTGTCAAGCTGCCTCTCAGGTGGTACATGGGAGTGTAGTTGTAAAGAAGGCAGTGATGCCTACACAGACCGGCTTGAGTTCTGGCTGCTGTTTTACTTCCCAAAACTTTCAAAGAGCAAAAGGAAGGAAATACAGCACAAATATTTTCAGAATAATCATACCTAAAGCAGCAAAATATCTCATAGGTGTTTTCTAAGTCAGTTTACATTGTGTCATGTTACTATGTTAGTATAGACATTGTTCTTAGTGGAAGAAATTCATCAAGTTTTCATGAAGACTGTATAAAACAAAAATACAGAAAAACAGTTTTAAAAAACACATTTTTTTATTTTGAGAATTTCTTTTTTTTGCATCAAATAATGGTTCAGAAATAAAATCTCAGATCTAGCAAAAAACCCAGCTCCTAACATTTCTTTTTGTTTACTTGAATGGTGCATGAATAGAGTCCATATTTTGAAATTATTCAGATATTGTCAGAGACCTTTGCTTTCTACCTGTTAGTGTGTGCAGAATTATCTTCAGACTGACAGCGTCCCAGTTGCTTAAATGCAATTTGTGCACATGCATACATCACAGAAAATCAAATACCATATGGTGCTGAGCCAGTCACAATTTGTACTGTTTGAAAATAGCATACTTTTAAAACCTGATGACAAATTGTATGGGTTTTCTCTCACTAATTTATGGAAAAATAGCTCTTAACCATTTATCAACAGAACCACTGCCTAAGCTGTGGCTATAAAACTTCACTGCAAGAAATATTTCTAAGCAAATCACTGTGTATAAAACAAAGAAGACCTATGAGAAAAGATTTTTCCTCTCAAAATACCTACAACAATTTTTAAATTTCATGCCTTCTCTAGATGATGATGTGGTTTTACTCATCACAAATGAAAACATCCCAAGCAAAGGAGGTAAACTTAGCTGTTTCTGCTTCCCCTCAGATACAGTCCTGCTACTGTGAGCAAGATGGATTCACAGTGAATAAGTGAGTAGTTTTTGGCACAATCTGAGGATGTGTGTGTGCCTTCTATTGGTCAGCTGATGTATCTGGGTGGTGTTGGCCAGAAGTTATCTTTAAATTGTTGATAAACCATCATGATGTAATGAAACATAAATGTTATGAATTTCTGTGTTAAAAAAACCACAATTGTCCTTGGTCATTTGTATAAACTTTTGAGAGTAACTTCTATTGTTTAGCATGATATTTTGTTTGCTGTGTGTGAAAGTTGTAAACTACTGAAGCAGCAAATAGAGCATTTAATGTTTGTATTTTCATAGCAAATTCATGCTCTATCTGAGACTGGAGGCTCCTCAAATGAGATCCTGGGACATGTGATAAGAAAATCTGGATATATATTCTGTATCTCCTGAGAGGCACAAAGGCTCTCAGAGCCTAGTGGCAATCTTGCCTGATCTCAGTCAGCTGTTCCCAGTCCCTGGGAGCAAGAATGTGGGGAAGGAACTGGCTGGCATTAAGTCTAAGGCATTAATCTAAGACCATGGGAGTCGAGCCTGTAGACAGCAAGCGTGTTCATGGAAGGTTATACTTCCAGAATGTTCTTACTTCTATCCCAATTGGTTGTCGTTTGCCGCATTATTTTTAATATTCATAATCACAGTCTGTGATTGGAACCCTGCCTTCGGATCCTCCCTTAGATGCTGTTGTATCCGTGGGTTTTGTGCCTTTTGTGGTTGGCCCTATACTATATGTTCTCCTTTTACCATTTGTTATTTTGCCATTAAAGCAGTTTTACTTTTCAGGTCACCCAACCATGCCCATCCCGTTTATTCACCACACCAACCCCAGCTGGCCTGGGTCTGGGACTGCGAAGCTGAAACTCAACAGAAGAAAACAAGTGTTGTGATCCTTAATTAATACTCTAGGAAAGGAGTTCACTGATTAATGATTGCCTTGTCAAGGAGAGCACGGGGGCCCTGTGGTGGCTGAATCTCAGCTTTCTGAGCCACATCTTGTTACTGGCAGGACCATCCATTTTCTTCAGAAGGTGGGGAAAATGGATTTGGATACCCTTTTAAAGATGGTTGGGGTTTTTTTTCTCTCCTTGTCTCTACAGTAGATTGGAACTTCTCTCTGTCTTACATCACTGTTCATCGGTGACAGTCTGTGCTTTGTGTTTTAAATGCTGCTTGTTGCTTCCCTGATTGTCTTTATATAATAATATGGGCCACATTGAAAAGCCTGCTCTTAAAAAAGAATTGCAAATGTTTTGATATTTCTCAGCTATAAAAGTGCATATATATACAAGCCTATCTAATTAGAAACTTTACTTTTGCTCTCTCATGGAATCTGTTTACCTCATTTTCATGTAAAGAAAAAGAGATAATTTGGTACTGGCAAAAATACTGTATTTTGGATCCTAAAAAAAAGGACTCTATATTTCCTTATTGGACCATTTAAGTTAAAAGCATTGTATAAATTAATGAAAAATAAAGCATGTGATTAACAAATATAAGGATTTTTACTGTAATCAAAACATTTATTTTACTGAGTATTTTTATTTAAGTAAATACAATTTTCTTACAAAAGTTTTGTTCATCCATTTGATGGAATATCCCACATGGAACAATGTTTAAGAGAAACTCAGGTAGGCTCCATTAAATCAAATACCTGGTATCTAAGTAAAAAAAAAAAATTAAAATACATTCCTTGAACTTAGTTGTGCATTATATCCTGTGCCAGTGTTGCTTTAACAGGTCTACTCCACTGTGGTGAAACCCCACCTGAAGAACTCTGTTCAGCTCTGGAGCCCTCAACACAAAGACAGGGACCCGTGGGAGCTGGCCTGGAGGAGGGCCCAGGAAATGGTCAGAGGACTGGAGCACTTTTCCTGTGAGAACAGACTGAGAGACTGAGGGCTGTTCAATCTGGAGAAGACTCCAGGAAAACCTGATTGCAGCCTTTCATTACTTAAACATGGCTTATATGATTGATGGAGACAGACTTTTTAGTAGGCCTGTAGCAATAGGACAAGAAATGATGGTTTTAAACTAAAGAAGGGTAGATGCAGGCTAGATAGATGGAATATAATGATATAAATTTATAATTAAATTATAATTAATTCTTAATTTTGTAAGAGACGTGCTGACAGAAGACTTGTATACATGTTTAGGGTACTTTTTAGCTTAACAAAAATGTTCAGTTTAGTATTTAGAATTTATGAGATTCTTCAGCCTTTCTGGTCAGGAATAAGATGTTTCCACTTAACTCATCTGAGGAGCTGCCTACTCATCTGAGGTGAGTCTGAGCCTATGTTCATTCTCCCCAGACCTGTATAAAGTGTGAACAAACCAAAGAGAGAATGATGATGCATGTTCATAAATTCTAAACTGGGTATAAATTGCAGGGAGAGTGGAGACCAAGTCTTCTTCCTTCTCTGTTTTCCTCTTTGCTAGTGAGTTTCTTTTAATTAATCATCACATCATTCTCATAGACTTTCTTTCTTTACTGTTTTGGTTTCTAAATGTTGGCCTGGGACTTGTACCTGGTAGAAAACCTTCCTCAATGGACATTGCCCTAAGAGGTGGGAGATACGGAATGGCAAACAAGGAATTGAGTCCTCTGCAGCTTTCTGAGATTGCTACTCTGAGAGCTATTACAAAAATTAACTTGATTGTTTATAGGAAGCTTACTTGGGTGATCCAGTGGATCAAGTTAAATCTAAAAGAACCAGGATCCAACGAGTCAGTCACAGTTATTCTTTCTGACTGCCAGTGACTTCTCATATGGCATGGATCTAGAAAGAGCAATCCCAGGAAGTTCTCTCTAGAGATTCTTCAAAAATAAATTTTCCTTATCTTTTCACCCTACCCAGAGCAGAGAGACTAACAATCAACAAATGGCATTAAGACAAGAAGAGAAATTATTTATGTTCATCTATCACATAAATAAAATAATAGACCAATGTGCACTTGATCTGAACCCATAAATCTGCTCTCTTGGCTCATAATTCTGTCATTTTCATGACATCTACAGACTCTTATCTCTGAATTTTGTCCTGCTATAGTTGTGCTATGTGTGTATGCCACAATATAATATACCATAACCACAATATCTCATGTTTTATTTAATATTCCAGCCATTTGTTTGCCTAGCAGTGGCATCATTTTCTGCAAGTGGCATCAAATACTGTATGGCCATGTTTCTGATAATTTGTGTATTTATATAAATATTAAAAAATAAAAATTCAACAACCTAGGTCTAGAACTTTATTCTCTGCTTGATGTCTATAGTAATAAGCTAGTACTTACAGCTTGTTTGTACTTATTATACATAAATTTCTCTTTGCGAGTTTTGAACACCCTGCTGTTATTGCACTTTGCAATTTTTCTGAGTCTTGTATATTATATTATATGCTATGGAAAATGTTGTCTATGCACCACACAAAAATATTTGATATTGGCTATCACTCCGAAAATTTCTCCCACTCTAGCAGTGGAAAACTATTTATTTGTAGAGACAAGTGTGTATTTTTTGGTGAGTCAAAAAATAAGCAAAGATATCCATGTTTTTTCTTTACAGTTACCAACAAGGTTACATGTAGTTATATCTTTTAGTCATTCTGTAACTTCCTAGTAACAATAAGCTTATCCTGTTTCTCTTTTATCTTAGAGTGAGAAGAACTTATTAATGGGCATAAACTTTAAGGCAGTTGGTCTCTTTCATCTTTACCCTGTGCATTCTTGTTACACTCCAAGTCCTAGTACGGGGCAAGGAAGAATTCTCTGTATCTATGGAGCTAAGGACTTATTGTTATTCCAGTTAATGTTTTAACAGACTAATAGTCAAAATTCTCTAACACAGAGAAATCTTACCAATCTGTACTTGTCCCTTTTAGGACTTTTTCTTTTAGATCTTAAGGCGAAGACCTCTAGTTTTCTCAAGAAAAATTGCAGGTAGTGGTGTATTTTTAATGAGCTCTCATTGTCTGGAGGTCTTTGCTAGGAGAAGAGTGACATTAATGGTTGAGGTATCTTCCTCTTTAGTCCCAGGAACTGCTTGTGTGCATTGCCATATGTTTCTTTGCCCTAGGCTGCTGCTTCTGGCTGCTCCCAGGTGAGTGTGAGTGTGGCCCTGCAGCCTGCTCAGGCTCAGCTCCCAGAGCTTCTTGTTTGCAGGGCAGACACCCTCTGGGTTTGTCAGATCCTTCTTACAGGTGCTGGCACAGATCTGGCACGGGCAGGGCAGGCAATAGGCAAGTGGCCCCAAGGCAGGCACTGAAACCAGCCCAACCCAGCTCTGGGCAAGGTAAGTCAAAGGCCAGTGCACACCCTGGGTCACCTTGTTTGGAATGAAAAATGCCTTATTTATGCAGCAACAAAGAGCTTCAACCCCAGGAGCAATGTTTAGATTTTTTTCCTCTGTTGTGTTCTTTTCTGCTGTTACATGTCTTCATTCTCTTGAAGTGATCAAGGGCTTGGCAAAACTAGATAATGTTGTGTGTAATAGGATGAAGAAATATTTTATTCAATTTTCAATTCAATGCATCTTGTTAGTCTACATATCAATTTCCTGCAAAGGAGAAAACATTACTGGAGTGAGCTATTAGCTTTGGCTATTTATGCTGTACTGTCGGTAACTCCCTGAATGCTAATAGAAATGTTTTAATAAGTTCTGTCTGGATTCTTCTTTAAATCACTTTGTGTCCTCAATATTTTTATGTTGACATTTCATTCAGTTTTGTTGTAGCTCTCTGCCCCGATTCAGTGAAGAGTTGCTCTTACAGTGCTTGTGGACTTGATTTGTCTCTTCTGTGATCTCCACCAGCTCTGAAAAAGCCTTCTAAGGTGACCTAACCCACTCTTGTTTTTTCATGTCTTCTGCCGAATTATTTTTGCCTATATATTTTGCCTTCATTTGTACTTGGCTAGGTTCATGATTTGATAGATTGTTTTTTTGAGTAGTACCCTGACTTTTTAGTCTCAGAAGAAAACTATATTTTATGTATTTTATTTAATTTATTTAAAAAATTCTTACATAAAAACATTTTCTTCATGAAATAAACTTGAATGACAGGCCCTTTTTTATTTTTGGTCACTGATTTTATTTTTGCTTTAAGCATTCTGTACATTCTGGTTAAAACAAGCAAACAAAACTCAGAGCTTACCTAGCCTTACTGGTATAACTGCATCTATAGATGTTTATTCCCAAATAATATATAATCACTTTTGTCCACCCTTCCTTGGCTTGTGTATTTAATTCCAGAATGAGCAGTATTCTTTTCCCTGAGGCTCTGTGTCTGTCTGGAAGTGTTGGTAAAATGGTAACTATAGGTTGAAGTACAGAGTTACTCCTGGGAGTGAAAGACAGACCCAGTTCCTCAGTCTCAATGGTTTTATGCTGGTGTAACTGTTTACTGCACACAGCTATAGTTGTAGTAGCGAGCTCTAGAGCTCTGCAGTGTATAGCAGACAAAAGTCCTGCTGTCAGGAGGGGGAGTGGAAGATGACAAGCAGGGTATGGGAAGAAGCTATAGACAAGGTGAAAGCAGGGTATCCTTTTACAATATAAAACAGTTACCAAAATGCCAGTTAAAAACTGTGCCACAATTATCTAACTAAGAAATCAGCCCCGTATTCAGCATATGTGTCAGTGCCTGTGAACATTCTTGGCAGAGCGCACTGACAGAAGTCAAAGCTTTCCACTGAAGTGAGGAGAGAGAAAACAAAGTGATTTCTAATCCCCATACAGCTTTTATGATTTGAATGAACTTGATGTTTTTTCCCCTCCACTAAGCTTTTTATTTTCTGAATAAGAATGTGAGGTTGCTTACTCAGTCTTCGTTTCAAATAGTTTGGTGCCTGGGTCTCCTGTGGCTCGTTGCCACAGAGGTGTACTTGCAGCAGATTAAGCCACACAGATCTGAATTTCATGATCTTTTACTGTTTGTCATTTCTAACATTCTTCGTTCAGAAACTGTTATGCTCCCCATGCATTCATTCCCTGGTCTAAACATTGTCCCCTTGGTAGCACTCATGCAGTCAGTAGACTGAGTTGTCAGCACAGTTTACATCTCCATTAAGAAACACAGTTCTCTATTGCTGCTCAAGGTCAGCATACTCCTTATGAAAGATTTTACAAAGGCAACAAATGTCACCTGACAGAGAATATGAAGGCAGGTCATTTGCTGGAGTACACATTTTTAGAAGCTTGGGTATGAAAGTCTTAACCTTGTTCCATAAATTACACTGCAGAACGTCCTCTGAGTTCAAAAATTACACCTTTTAATCTGAGGTCAGTATTTCTACAAGGTTTTATAGAGAAACAAGTATTTGAAGCACCACTTTATTTATTTTTAAAGTTTAAATATTATGGCATTCATTGATTATCCTGATATTGGTAAATACTTAAGGACTACAGATTTTGGGCAGTAGAAATAGTAGGTATTCTAAAATTCTTGAAAAATATTATTGTGCACTTGAAGCTCTAAAAATCATAGAAAGTAGGAATTACAATAATGCCTATAGAAAGGCAATATTCTCATCCTTAAACAAAAAGGAATCACTTCACTGTCATTATGAAGCTATTCACTGTAGTCATAGAGACTGAGGTGTTACAAAAACGAATTATAGAAATTCTGTTAGTAGAATTCATAGTAGATTCATGTCTGAAATCCATTCTGAAAATGAAGGTTAAAAAATGATAAAAGTAGATTTACTTAAAAAGTAATAATTTATTGAAGCTCGACTGCCTTGTAGGAAAGAATATATTTTCTTCTTATGAAAATTAGAGTTGTAGATACTGTTACAGTTAGAGAAAAGTTTAGACAGTATAATTTTAGAGATTGCAATTTTTCCTATTTTTCTGCCCTGATTATTCTTTGACATGTTATCTTGTGAATGAGCTGTTTTAAATAACTCTTGCAACTCTTCATGGGTTTGAGTATGGAAGACTAAAGTTGCCGGATTTGAGATGAATGAATGCTAAATATTATAAGTCTTCGTTTCGTAAATAACATAGGAAACTGCAGAAGGCACAGAATGAGTTTCTTACTTAGGAAAACTCCTTCATCCTTTTGTGACACTATTTTTAATCTTATCATGAGCAGTCTAGGGACTAATTTTGCTTCTTTGCAAACAACACTAGCCTGAAATTATGACAACTGGTAGCCACAGAAGAAACTCTTACAAAATTAATCAAACTCGGTGATGAATTAGCAAAGTTGTAGACCATCTAACTTGTAGGCACAAAAAACTCAGGACAAACAGCTGTTTTGACATTTCTAGCTGGGAATCCTGCCCTCCACAAACATTTCATGCTCAGACATGGTCTCTTGGCTGCTTGCACTCGTCCCCATCTGTCAGGATGGCACTGTGCCCATACACAAGGTGGTATGTCAGCTTTGGTAGGGCATAGGTGCCAAGTAAATTCTGTTGTTTCCAAAGCTGTGCACATGCTGGTTCTTCAGTAGGAAGCCTCTGCTCTGACACAGCAAGGCTCCCTCTCACTATGACTCCCTACACTTGATTATACCTGTTGACACTTTTGTATCGAAGGAAGAATACTTAAATAGCACACACAATAGGAAAAGATTGGTACGCAGGAATGGATTTAGGAATCTGTATTGCACATACACCTCCAGGTTCATCTAGACTGGGGAGAAGAATATTGTCATAATTTATGTCATCATCATTAACACCTTCAATTCATTATTCTATTGCCCCTCACTCCAAAAAGAAAGAATTCTAGTTAACAGCATGAACTCAGTCAAAAAAGAAAGTAAAACAGAGGGGACAATAGTTGTTGAAGCAAGGAAAGAGAAACCTGACTTTTTGTGTCTTTTAGATTTTGTGGTGGTGAAACTGTGTTTACCACAATGGAATAATCCTTTATCCCAGTGCATGAAGTATGAGGACAGAGAAAAGCCAGCCTGGGTATTGTGTTTTAGAACTCTGTGAGCAGCCCATGTATCTGAGTAAGCATGGAGTTTCCTTAGCCATAAAGGACACAATCACCTAAAAAGATAAGAAAATTCTGAAACTGCAGAGACTTTACTGTACCTTCTTCCTGTAACAGTCCACATAGCTCATTTAGGGAAGAAGGCTGCATTGCCTTGGGGAAACTGAGATATTCTGGGTTCAAATTACTTTTTAAAATATTTTCTTTGATGAAAATTTGAAAAAAAATTGAATAAACAGTACTGTCCTTATAAATGACACTTCTATCTTTCAAAAACACTTCCTCTCATTCGCACATAAGTGGTTATTCATAACAGTCAGCAGCAGAAGTCTTCATCATTCCTTTTATATCTTGTATATTTTAAATTCACGGGAATGTTTCCTGTAACAATGATGAGACTTTTAGCAACTTTACCAGCTGCTCAAAATTCCTACTTGTCTTTTCTTTTCCTATCTTGTTGCCATATAACTACTGTTTTAAGTGTGACTCATCCCCCTTTGTTTCATTCTTTTCAATTTCTGCAGGTTATATTGAAAAACTTGCATGACTTGAGTTTTCAGGTGTATTTACTCTTGTTTTTCTAAAACAAGAATATATTCTCTAGATAGCTCTTATATTTTAAAAAACCTCTGATGTCCTGGTTAGTCATAAACATCTTTAAAGAGAATTTTAAAAGCTAGAAATATGCATAAATAGCTTGAAACCTTCCAGAAACATACCCTTCTGTTCTTATCTATCTTTACTTTGTTTACCCTCTTACTGTAGTGAGACATTTAAATTGAGTAACTCAGAAAGATTTAATCCAGAACAATGAGACATAAAATGATTTTGTATGGTATTTTTCTCCTCCCTTGACATTAGGAGTATCCCTTTTTCTGATTTTCTCAAATGTATCTAATTGGTGTATGATTTTTCCCTTCTATTTGCATAATTTGGATTATAATTATTCTTAGGCTTTATTTGTGCTATATCAGAAGAATTCCAAGCACTCATATTTTCCTAAATATTTCTCAGTCCTTTAGTACAAAGCTGTGTTTTTTCCATTTCTTTTTTCATTTTTTTCCTGTCCTACTAAGTTATCCTCCAGCACTATTTCATATTATTCTAACTACATAGTGTATCATTCTACCTCACCTGCCCTACCACTCTATCTCTTAGCGTCTTTGACAAATTATCACCATTATTTCCCTTCTAACTCTTCTTGTGCCATTCATCACCCATGACATTAAATAACTGCTCTTCTATCAAAATAATATACCTACATCATCTAACCAAGTGAATATTCAACCATTTTCTATTAGAAATGGCCTGAGACTGACATATCTGTCCCACCTGGCTATTCACAGATAAATGGATGAACTGAACTGTACCAAAAAAAAAAAATAATGTGACGGTTTTGGGTTTCAGTTAAATATTCTTAAAATGATTTAGTTTTCCAGGAAATTACAATCCTTAGGTGCTTTAAACTAAAAAGCTTCATCATGGAAAATGCCGTCACTGACAAAAAGCATTAAGGGCATTTTAATCCACTGCTTTGCAATGTGAAAGAATTAATTTTCACTCTTTTTTTAATTTGTATGTATTGCAGTAATTTAGTATCAGAAATGTTTTATCTATTGCAATACCACCAGTTTACACAAACTGATTTAAGGCAAGTCCATGCCCTATATGTAAAACAGAATTAATTAAAATGGAGTATTTCAGCACCACTTATTATTTACATTGCATTTTAGCTGCAATTGGAAAAAATCTCTCTACATTTTCCAAAGCTAGAAACATGAAATCATGTAGGCCTTCTGAGCTGTAAAAAATTATAATGGTTTATGCTTTTTTATTATTTTATGAATTTAAAGTTTTGACATTATATCCAGCATGTTTTACATATATATATATATGTGTGTGTATATATATGTATGAAATTTTTCTTCAATAAAGAAACAAGTTAATACAATCTGAAACTAATAAAAATTAAAATATCTGGCTATTGCAGTGAAATGGTAACAATAATGGTGGGGTGCCCATGCCTAGGGAAGCAAACATTTAGTTATTGTTAAAGTGAGAGGCATGGCTTTGAATCCAGGGAAGAGTGGACCTCACCCCTCTGCCTTTGGGGAAATTAAAACTCAACCCTTCCTCTATAAATCCCACCACCCTGCCCCTGTTTGAGGTTCTCTGCCTCTGGATTAAGCTGAGACTGTTCCTGTGTTGGTGTTGCCCCAATAAATGGATCTTTGAGCTTAAACAAACAGAGACCTGTCTCGTTGTGTCTCATGCTGGTCATCAGACCTCCCATGCTGGTCACCAGACTTGATCCTGCAGCCACAGAATGCAACATATTAGATATTGAATACTTTTAATAGGATAAGTTGGGCTCTGAGTCTGTGAGTACACAAATAAGAATTAGCTTTCTGGACTAAGAAAAAGTGCTTTAGACTAACATTATAAAAAGTGATGTTATAGCAAGTGTAGAGAGGCTTTGTGACTGTCAGCATGGAGGATCCTGAAAATTAAGCACCCTTTGTATTCTCTGTAACTGGTGTGGAATTTACCAGGCTGGAAGAAACGGGGGAAATGGTGGCAGAACCTGTGCAAACCACACTCGTCCCAGGTTATCAGACCCAACCCTTAGCCATTAGTATAAAACTATGAATCTTGACTTCTGTTGGCTGAGTAGCATGCTTTGACAGAAATTTCCCTTCTCAAGGTTAATGTACAGTGACGGGATCTGAACATTCTTGATAATTCAGCTCCATTCAGGCTGAGCTGAGTGTAGTACATTTATGTTATTAAATGGTAGAAAAGCTTTCTCAGTTCATGTGACAAAGCTCTCTCCAGAAAAATGTTACAGATGTGGAATCTAAATTCCTGTATCTTTTTCTGCATCACTGATTATGGATGCTATCAATATGGTGCTTTTATGGGCTTGTCAAAGAACAGGTGTCTGCCCAAAGCCATATAAGGCAGAAAATGATATATATTGATTGCATTGTATTTACAGTATTTGTCTTATTTAGGCTTTTCATTTTAGCACAGGGTGTCACTGAAATGACGTATCATAACATTGACTTTAGGTTAGCTAAAATTCTTTGATAATTGTAACTTTAACTTCTCCATTTCTAAAAATAAATATTTAACCTGTGCTGAGGCCTAATGACTATTGCCAACAATCAAGAATACACTTCCTTTTTTCCATTCTGATTTCAGTTTTTCAGTTGTACAGCATTTTATTGAAACTCATAAAATTCAAAAGCAAACTTTAAGCCCTCCTTTTGTGTGTTACTTTCCATGTACCATCTCATAAATAGTAATTTATTATTAATTACTTTATTCACTTGAATTAAGGAAAAAAGACCTCTCAGTTTTTTTCACAAAATAAAAAAAAAAAAACCATTTCAGCACTCTTCTTTTTTTCCTTTTCTTCTTTTATTTTTCCTTTGGCAATAAAGGAGTGGTCCCCTAGAAAAGAAAATCCTAGGAATATTTGGTTTTTTTAGGCATTGCTATTGCACGCAATCATGATACCACACTGGGTTTTCATGTTCCTCTGGACATGGTGACATGGAGTTTTGCAGCTATTATCAAAGCATGTATCCTCTGTTAATAGGACATGCTAATCTCTGGAAGCAGTATGGGTTATCTACGATTACACTAATTTTTCTTCTAACAGATGTAAATGGAGTGGCATTACTCAAAAAGCAGAGTTGATTGCCTGTTGCTGTTTGCCATGATCAATCTCTAGAAGCAAAAGTTGAGCTTTCCCATCTTCACGTATGTGAAATGAGATCCCAATTAGTGGTGCATCATTGGGTGTGTGATGAGGAAGCTCTGTTTCCAGATGCAGCTTGCAGTGTGTGAGAGAGGAGGGAAAGGCAGAGGTGGAGTTCCAGGCCATAGCCAGCTAACCTGCTGTGTTATCCAGCAGAAGAGAGCCTGAAGCCCCTTGTTTTTCTTCACAGCTAGGTGGATCCCACCAACCTAAATGGGCAATCCATCAGCCATCTGTTCTACCAAACCAACTAACTCTCCCACAGGAGGCAACTAACTTTAGATACAAAGGACCAATGTCTGCACTCTTCCTTATGGTGTTTGACATCTTGCCACACCTTCTCTGCTGAGGATTACATTTAGTGCAGGAAGCTCTGTGTGTGAGCTGCAGTGAGAGCTGCAGAGGGAACTCTGGGTTGGAAGCCCCAGGCAAGAGGTAGTGAACTGATGACATTTTGCATAACAAAAGGCATGAGGACTTGTGGCCCAGCCAGATGAATGGACAATTAGAAGGGGTAGGACTTTCACCCTTAGACTGTGAGGGTATGAAATCCACGGAGTTCCTTTGTTCAAGGTGCTTCCTCGGGGACACCAGCTGGAGCTGTTATTTTGTTATTGCACCAGGATTAAACTAAGGAGTGAGGTAACTGAAACACTGCTATGGGAAACCTGAGCTTGAGGTGATCAATGAGAAGACAGACCTGGCGTGCCTGTGTGAGTGTGGGGGGTGAGCTGCAAAGGGGCCTTGCTCCCAGCTCAGGGGGTGGGAGGGTGACTGCCAGAGTGGCTTCTAGATGCTCATACAGGGAGATTTCCTCAGCATCTCCTCTGCTATTAGGTCTGTCAGAGCTATTCCCTACACCACAGCTGTTCTACTTCTTTCTTTCTTTCTCAAGAGTATTCTGCATAATTCAAAATCTGTGATGTTTTTTAAAAAAGTCAGTTTTCTGTTATTGGAAGAATTTTGAAAAATATCTCAACTATTAGACACTGAATTAAGAAGAGGAGAGGGCTTATAGTCACATATTTTATTGGGTCTTTTGTTTTTAAGGGAGGTACTCCTTTTAACTCTATGTTGAACCTCAACTAAGAAACTAGACTTGGGAAAAAGAAAACAAAATTAAACCCAAACCAGAAACAAACAATCCATGCTTTCCCCATGTGGTTCCTGTTCCAGCCGTCAAAACCCACCCTTTTCAAAGCATCTGTCACATCTATACAGCCAGCCCAAATTCATTCTGCCCACCGTGCAAGCTGTCTGGCCTAACTCCAGCTCCAGTGCAAAGCCCATGTGGCTGTGATGGAGCATCACTGAGCCTGGGCTAATAAACCTGACCTCTTGGGAGCCAAGCACAACTCTATGGAGCTCTGCAGCTTCTGGCCAGGATGAGGTTGTCTGCTTGTTCAGAGCATGAACAAAATAGATTCAGGTCTGTCTGTGCTTGTAGTTAGAGACTCCTTTTGTGTTACTCTATATGGCTCCTTTTCAGAAAATAACCCCACCCAAATAACAAAATTCCACTCTTTAACCCTTGGCATACCTTCATTCACATAATCTGCTGAGTATTTGTACTCATACGTTGTTTACAGTCCAAGCAAGAAAACATCTGAACCTAATTCTTATTTCAATCAAATCCATACATCACAAATACAGAAATAACATACATGAGAAAACAAAATTGCCTAACCATTCAAATAAAGCAATAAAATAAGGAATGACAAAGGAGAAAATACATTTTTCTGTTCTTTAGCCCTAATCTTAAGAATGTTAATTGTTGGATCTCAATCTGTTAGTCTCACATATTTTACCAAAATTCCCCCATGCTCCCTATTCCCATACTGTGGGGCTAGAAAAACATCAGAATAATGGAGAGGGTCAGGGATTATAGGAGATTTTAATGAGTGATGGATATTCTCTGTAGGTATATAACTCTGAGAGCCCATAGGGCAGGACATGAGAAGTTCCTAGAGTTATTATTCTGCTTTAGCTTTGTACAGGTGAGTTTTCATGGATATTACTACTCATAACAAATATGAGTTGGAGTTTTCATAATAAATAAGGATTCATTTCCAGAGAGAATCCTTGCAGTTGTATTCCCTGTGTATTTTAACATCTTTACCAATCTGAGGAATCACATCAGCAGTGTCAGTAAGTTTTCTTGTTCACTCCAAGCATGACAGTTTTTTCTAATGGATTAAAGAGCTCTGTGTGCTCTTAAGACATAGCTGACTGATGGCATACCTTCCAAAATAATTATTTTTTATATGAATGGTATTAAAATACTATCTTAAGTCAGTGCTTAAATTTAACCAAAGTTTATTTCCACAGTATTTCAGGATTTATTTTCTCTTTAATCTATTATCTTATTCTGGAATGCTATGGGCAAAGAAATAAGGTTAGATCTTATTAATTTTCTCCCTGAAGAGAATACATATAAAATCTTAATGTCAGGGAAGAAAAGAAAACAACATAAGAAAGGGGATTGAGACAGACCTGTTGGTAGGAATCTCAGCATATCTAGCAAGTAATCTGGGGCTATATGGTTTGCTATTTTGTGTAGTTTGTGCAACTGTGAGTAATAAAGTTAAATATGCAAAAGGCCTTTCACTTGTACGAAGGCCCTTTGTCAAATCTCTTTAAGCTGAAAGAAGTAAAAAAACCTTTAATGTGCTGCTGAAAAGTCACAGAATTAGAACCAACTACTTCTGTCTTCCCAGCATGTGCTCGACAGAGGTCAGCGTCCTGTCTGGGTACCAGGTCAGCATTGGTGTACTTCAGACAGACTGCAAGCAGCTCCAACTTCATCTGCATGCTGAGACACAGTTGGACTGTGGAAGTGTGCTGGACTTTCTGTCCTTCCACTGTAAAATTATTGAAGAAGGTGAGCATATTTTACAGCAGCCTTAATTTCTATGTAGCCATTTGATCTGGGTCTCTGAAAGAATACATCCAGGTAAGACAGAAAAATGAGGTGTGGTACAAAACTCCAAGTCTTGTAATCTACTTTATACAGTTAGTATAGAAAATAGTTTTAACTCTTATATTTTTCAACCCAGTGCTGTGGAAAGACAGTGATTTCTTAGAACTGCCCTTCATAGAAATCCCTCCTTGCTTTGAAACCTTTGCTTTTGCTCCATCCTGTATCTGTAACCAGAGTCGTCATGTGTTTCCACACCTGTAGGGCACCTGTAGACAACACTGTCATTCTGTATGACTTTTATTACGGGGTTACAGAAACAAGAAAACAAGAAATAAATCAAGCAAAGACTCCCTGAAGGGGAGAATGTATGTTTCCTCTCTCATATAGCACATCATACCTGTGAATACAGCTGATTTTTATAAATACAATATGTGGAAAACAAATTTTCTTGTATTTACCTAAGGCTATTTTAATCACAAATATTTGAATTGTCTACTTGATACATGTCACAGGCTGTACAATTTTCAGAACTTGTAATTTGTTTCAATTAATGCAACCCCATGCTCAGCAGTAATGACAGAGCAACAAAAGAAACTCTGTGACCTCAATTGTATCTTATAGTAGTTCTAAAGAGTTGTTCTACAGATGAAGAAATTAAATGAACTCAACTTAGATTATAACATCATTGGGTTGGATAAAAATACCTTAATGAATATTTAGAAAGCTATAAATGAAAGTTGAGAGCTTGTGACTGGTACATAATCACTGTAAGGCTTGAAAAATGTTCACAGATGAGTAACAGAGCTAAAGAAACACACTGGAAGTTTAGATTAATGAAGTTGCAGGTTTGCCTTAAAGAAAAAAAAAGTTAATTTTTTTTTACAGGTTCTAATGTCTATAAGTAAAAGGCATACTAATGCCTGCAGGTTCATGTTTCTACAACTCCATTCATTAAACAAGTCCTTTAGTGCTAAATGAAGATCTGTTTAGAGCAAATATTTTCAAAAAGTTTTCATTGCATGAAGTAAGATAAAACTTTAGAAAGAGCTGTTCAAGAGGAACCTATGTTGATCTTTGGTAATTGTGGTTTATTTGATCTATTTGATATGTAGGAAAAAAATTTCAATATCAAAGAACACAACTAAATTAAATATCAAATATTTAATACAAAGAAGACGAAAAAATGCAGAAGTACTAACCATAAACATATATACTGAAATGGACTAAATGAAATTTTACAAGCTTTTGTTGCAATCTCTAAAGCCTTTTTAAATTGAAACACAGAAGAACAGGGAGTTAGACAAATTATGAGAATATGTGCAAGGGTTTCTTGGATAGAAAACTATTTCAGTTACCTTCTGAGCATCTTTCTTTTGTCAGCTTTAACATCAGAGCACTGGTGCTTAAATCTAATAAAAGCAAGAAATATAAAGCCCCACAGCTTTTCAGAGAATAAGAAAAAAGAAAATATCCAAGAATTGTAAAATATGTTCTCTCAGTTAAAAGAAGTGCTCCTTTAATGACATGAAGGATTATAAACCTTTTCTGAATTTTCTCAGACCCTTAACACAGAGACACAGATATGACTATTCAGTACCCATCAAGGTCAATGCAAGACCCTGATGAGATGCCAAGTGTTCACTGAAGAAATGGTTGAAGGAATTAACTTAAGTTTTACTTTCAATAGTTATAAAAGTCATAAAGAATATTGCTTTTTTTGGAGTTGGAAGGAATCTTGGAATTGGCTGGAAGATTTTCAATGAGGACCCTTGAGGAGTAGAATCAGTTGATTCCATGGAGAGGTGAAGAAAATGCTCCCACATAAGCATATGTACTCTTGATGGAACATAGTAGTTTTCTTCTGCCAGAAAATTCCTTCCAATGTTTAGAGTGAGATGCATTCAGCAATCATTCCTCTAGACACTGACCACTCCCCATGACTTAGCTTGGTGGTATAGAGTGATGGAACCTGGACTGCAAAATGCAGACAGAATAAAATCCTGGGCAACACAAAATATGAAAACCAGAAAAAGAGCACAGAAATTCTGCGAGGAGAATCTGATTGAAGACAGTCAAACTGTACAAATGCAATCAAGAAGAAGGAGTTCTCAAGGAATCCTCCTGGTTTGCAAAAATAAGGATTTGTGATGGAGAAGCAGCTAGAAGGCAGGCACACTATCTTAGGGCAGCAAAAATAAATGTAGGCACTTATTTAGAGACACTGGAATTGCTGTCCCTTAGGTCTTAAAATCCCAGAATATATCAGACATTATTCACTACTCTAAATAGAATGTAAGATTTCAAATAAAATATTTTGGCAGACTCTGAATAAAATGAATAAATGTTAGGATTAGTTTTAAGAAAATTCTCAGCCTACTCACAAGTTGAAACATAGAAATTGGACCCATTTTTAAAGTCTGAGATGTATGTATTCATTATTAAAATTTCATATATCCCTCTTTTACCTTCCATTATAATAATTAAAGTGTACTAAATGAGATGGCATTGTGTGAAGTTACATAAAAGAAAATTCTCAACAAAAGAGAGCCTTTTAAAGGCTGTTACCACTAAATGTGATTAAAGTCTGATTTCTTCCATCAGGACAGATGATGAGCAGCAAATTGCCTGCAGTACTTGCAAATTGAACAGAAAAACCTGCTTATTGACCACTTAAATTGTTTTAGAGCAGATTGATACATCTCGTTATTTATGTGAAAAAATATCAAAAGAATAAGTCTCTCATTTACAAGAACTCCCAAGTGGTAACTGCCTGGAACACTGAAAATAATCACAATATCAATCCTCTACCCAACAGCATGTAGATTGGATACAAGCATCGCTCGAACAGCATAGCCAATAACATGCAGCTTGAAAAGTGTAGCATAGAAGCAATTTTGAAAGTTAGGGTCAGAGTCTTCCACAAGAGGGTGGCTGAATATGAAAAACAAGCAACACTTTGGAGGAGGCATGTTAGGTAAAACTGCAAATATCTTTTTAAAAACTAAGGAAGCATTTTGAGAAATAATTTTCTGAAACCACAGGAAAGAAAGTACAATCTTGGTCTTCTTTTAAAATAAGAAAAAGATTAAGCTTGACACATTTCTGATTAGCACATTGGGAACTAATACTGACTGTGCCATGACATAATGCTCAGCATTCCTAACACATAAGAAACCTCCATTTTTCTACCATCTGCTACAAAGATTATCAAGTTCAGAACAGTATTGCATTATTAGCCAGTCTGCTAAAGGAATCATTTTTGTTCAGCAGAGAGAAAATGTATTCGTTCTTAAAGCTATGTTTTGTCATATAAACAAGTGCAACAGCTGGTATTTGTCTGAAATTGCAACTCAAATTATTTTTGTCCTAATTAAAATACCTGCACAAAGTACATAAGGAATGAACATCTGGAACATATTCCAAATATGTTATTATTTTACTGCTGAAAGATTTAGATTGATTTAGCCTCAAATACTAAAGTCTTCAGTTAGTATGTAAGTGAATAGATAGATAGATAGATAGATAGATAGATAGATAGATAGATAGATAGATAGATAGATGATAGATAGATAGATAGATAGATAGATAGATAGATAGATAGATAGATAGATGATCTAGTTGAACATGTTCCTCCTTATTGCAGTGAAGGTTGGACTAGATGGACTAGGTCCCTTCCAACTGAAACTATTCTATGATTGGATGGATGGAAGGATGGAAGGATGGATGGATGGATGGATGGATGGATGGATGGATGATGGATGGATGGATGGATGGATGGATGGATGGATGGATGGATGGATGGATGGATAGCATCTGTAGTCTTTCTCTGTGGCCTGACTGAAGTCACTGCATCCACCTTCATGTCACTGGGAATATTTGGAGAGCCATCCCAGAGTACAAGAATTGTGGAAGACATCTTCCTTTCAAATGCCAATGTAAGAGGTACCTTATGCATAACACAGCTTCCTGGGGCCAGACAAAATGTTGCTTGGCGTGGGCCTATAGCTTAATGAATTTTAAAGATGCCTAATAATGCATCAAACAGTCCAATGACATTATCATGACCTGTGAAGATCACTAGAAAACATTGATTTATACCAAGACCTCCTTTTTGCACCAAAGCTATTCAGAATTTAAAAGACATAACGATACCTCAAATGTCTCAGATTCTTCAGCTGTGTCAAAGCTTTACAGAACATCACTCCTGTACCATAAGGGCTTTAGCATAATAACTTCCTATCTGCCAAAATATCAATGGTATTAGAATTTTATCTATTAAATATAGAACAAATGCAGATAATAAACAGTAATGTGTTCTGGATAGGCCAGTATTTTTCCAAGACTTTGTATTGACTTTATGTGGAAAAGCAAGATAGCTACAGGGGTGACTTCTCTGAGAAGCTGCTAGATGCTTCCCTTATGACTGAGCCAAGGCTGTGACAACTGGTGACAGAGTTAGCATCAGTGGGATAATGTACTTTAAAAGAGGAAAAACTTCTGTGTAACAGCAGCTGGAGGACTATTGTAGCCTCGGGGGGGTGTCAGAGCTGAGACTCCAAAACCTCCTCAGCTATGTTAGAAGTATTCAACTCTGAGCCTTGAGCAAGGCTGTTTGCAGAACCCCTCTCAAAGCAAACCAGAAGAAAGAGACGGAACTTCATATTCAACTTCTTATGGAGGTTTAATTGTTGCACTGTCCTCCTAGAAATTTCTGATACAAATGCCAAGGAGGATACTGGGAACCCACCTTTCATCTCTATTGGGTCAGGGTGGGTTAAAAGTGACAACCATAACAAACAGAGAATTAACATGAACTTGAGAAGCATGCTATACAGGTAGCTCCTAAAAGCTGTCTTCTCTCCAGGGGAGAATAGGAGAACCACTGACTAGCTGGGCCACTGTCTCCCACAGAGGAGGGGTGTGAGAATATGTCAGTGAAGCAGTCTGGCAGACATACAGGTCAGTGAAGAAGGATGGGAGGAAGTGCTCTAGATGCTGGAGCTGAAATATCCCTGCAGTCTGTGGTAAAGAACATGGTAAAACAGGCTGTGCCCGTGCAGCCCATGGTACAGGGTGGAATGGAGATCCACCTGTAGCCTGTGGAGGGCCCCACACTGGAGCAGGTGGATATCCAAAAGAGGCTGTAACCCTGCGGGGAGCCCATGCTGGAGCAGGCTCTTTACAGGACCTGTGGACCCATTACAGGAGGAGCCCACACTAGGTCAGGTTTTCTGGCAGGACTTGTGATCCTGTGGGGGACCCCCATGCTGGAATTGTCTGTTCCTGGAGGATTGCACTCCATGGAAGGGACCCAAGCTGGAGCAGTCAATGAAAAACTGCAGCCCATTGGGAGTACTCCTGTTGGAGAAGTTCATCAAGGAATGTGTCTTGTAGGAGTTACCCCATGTGGAGCAGGGGAAGAGTTCGAGGAGGAACAACAGAGGCCAAGTGTAATGAACTGATCACAACTCTCATTCCCTGTCCTCCTGTGCTGCTCTGGGGGAAAGAGTTAGAGAAACAAGGAAGGAATATGAGCTCAGGAAGAAAGGAGGGATGGGGGAAAGTGTTTTAAGATCTAGTTTTTATTTCTGACTCTCCTATACTGATTTATTTGGCAATAAGTTAAATTAATTTCCCCCGAGTTGAATCTGGTTTTAACCCTGATAGTGACTGGTTCTTGACTGCTCTCTGTCACTATCTCAACTCATGACTCATATGAGCCTTTCTCTATATTTTCTATCCCTGTCCAGATGAGGAAGAAGTGACAGACCAGTTTTGGGTGTGTGCACTCTTTGTATTATCACGATCAAACAGTGGTCCAACAGGGCTGTACAGGAACCCTTCCTCAGGAGTGGGTAACTTGCAGTATGCAACTATTTAAACTCTGTTGGTTTGGTTTTTTTTCTCTGAGCCTGAGAAAGTTTCTCTGCCAATTACAAATTATAGGAAAGATAGGTTTATGTGAAATAGTTATTTTAGGTACATGGAAATATATAAATTCAGACACAAAAGCTTTTCAGATAGAAACTATCTTTGGTCTTAATATCAAAAGTATTGCATTCTCTTCCCTCCCCCCTCCTCAAGTGTTAGTGAAGCAACTTTATAAAAAACTTTTCAAAACTGTTTCTGTTGAAAATATTTGCTATTGTACCTTTGCTACAGACAGAAACTTTTAGTTTGTCATGTTCCTCCCTGGACATCCCCAGGGATGAGAGCAATCGTTTTGCTCGAGAGCAGATGATGATCAGGACTAGGATTCATTTTACATAATTTCAATCATCCAAATCTAGGGCAACTAGTCTAAGCTAACTGCCTAAGCTCCCTGTGCAAGACAGGAATAGAAAGCAAAAGGGGCACAATGTTCCTCTTCCTATCTCTCAGATGCTGTTTTCGAGTGGGGTAAACCATCCACTAGCAATGCAAAATTTCTTCAGGTACTCAGTTGGGAGCATAGATTATTAGTTTAGACAACATAAATTAGCTCTCAAATCTCTCTCCAAATGAAAAGAGATTTCAAACATGTTTCATAGTCCTCACCTAAACACTAAAAGTTATCAGCTCTTTAGTAGAATGGCTGACTAACTCAGTAGATTTCAGTGACTATGGCACTTGGTGCTTGTTTCTCCTTTGACTCCAGAAGAAATTATCACAGACACTATGTTATAATGTATTATCATAGATATCATTTACAGTTGTATTCTGTTTCCCAATCATTCCCGAATTTGTTTTAGAAAACTGAAATTTACTTCAAAGGAAAAAGATGCTCTGAAGACACATATGACTGTCAGGCAAGGTGACCATATTTTATCATGTCCCATGCCCCAAGCTATATGTATTTGTAACTAAAGATAAAATTTAAAAGGAGAAAAGAATGTTGAAAAAAATCCTATTTACTTTCATCTCCCTAATTCCAACCCAACCATTAGCTTTTATATGGGAACATATGGTCAGTATTTAATGATAGGGGCCACTTTTTCAGATGTCAGAGAACAGTGTGGAGTCCCTTCTGTAATAATAATTTGTCAATGTAACTATTTTCAACAAATCTCATTCAGGAGAGTAGAGACAAGCATCTCTATTACTGAATGTCAACAAAACGGTATAGATGGAAAAAATTGTCTCATTGTCTTAAATTGGTTCAAACTGCCCTTGGTATTTCTATTTTGATTGTTGGAGCACATAAGGTGTACATTACCACATGTTAACTCTTTTGGTTGCTGATACTTTATAAGTTAGCTTATCACAGGTTACCATGATACACCTTGGGAAGCTGACAACGACATTGTGTCCTTCCCTGCAGAGCCAAAATAGCTGGGAAGGCAAAGAATAATTGCAAGTAACTTTATGTTCGATTGCTTAGGAACAATACTTTGACAAGGCCATTATTATTATTATTTTGAGGAATGAGTCCATGATTAGTAGATGAAAGTCAGGAAAAGATTACAAGAAACAGTTTGTTCAACAGTACAGTAATGTTTCTGCTGAGTACTTGTGACAGAAATCCATTTTACGATATTTAGCTGAAAACTGTAATAGATATTAAGATATGGCTGCAGAATTCTTTGTGTTAAAATATTGCCAATTGTTTTTTTTCTGTTACAAAATACATTTTTTTAATATTTAGTACAGCAGTGCTGTATTTTAATTTTTGACTTTAAAAGGGCAAATTTATCTATGTCTTTGAAATTTTAATAACTTAACATCCATATTTACTCTCATTCCTTATGTTTTCAGCTGTAGCAATGTTAGAGATCATAAATTCTTTCTGCCACTAATGCCTAATCATTTAGGTAATAATTTATCCTGGAATATTGAGGTGAACACACCCTACCCAATACATCATTGCTGCAGACCTGTCACATATTTCATACACTTGTTGAAGGTTCAGTTCCCTGCCCTGTGTTTTCAAGCTCACTGAGGCATTAGGAAACTCTTTTCTCCTTTTATGTCCTCTGGAATTCTTACTCTTGAATGCAAGAGATACAGAGCATGCTGTTATTATTGAGAATTTTCTTCAGTAGCTGCCTTTTGAGTCAGAGAAGGCAGATACAAGACAGACAAAAGTATGCTTTTGTGACTACTGAATAAAAATTAGCTTTTATTTCTGTATAGTATTTTTTGCCACTAAGAATTATTTGACTTAAATCCTGCTCCTTTACATGTGGGAGGAGGGTTTAATTTATATGTAAAATCCTAAGGTCACAGAACTCTGTTGCATGCAGACACAACTACCAACAGTGTGGGAAAAGACAGATTTTGGGTTTAGATGGCTGTAGGAATTTTCTTAATATGAATTTACTAGCAAGGAAGTTCTGTGGTAAAAGTTCTGCAAAATTTCCACTATACATTTCCAGGCTGTAAATAGATGAGAGAGTTCTCTAGGTATCAATTTGCTATCTAAATGTGGCTCTGAATATCTGATTGTCACATGAGTTTGAAAATATATAATTTTAATCTGATTGATTTTGAGTATGACAATGCCTAAAGTCTGTATCACACCAAAAAACTTATTTTTACAAACATGTTTTTTTTTTGTTCTTAACTGAGATCTGTAAGAACATTTAAGAGTGTATATGGAGAATGAATAGAACATCACTGGAATTTTCTACCAATTCCAAATTACAAGTATATCTACTAGCTCAAAAACCAAGTCTCATTGCTCACATTTCAAAGGTCTGATGCAGAAGCTATTTTTGGGCACTTTTTGACATCAACACACTCCTTAATCATTATAAGCAGTTGAATAATTGTATGTTAAAAAGACACCCCCAAAAACTCAAAAAAGTACTCAAAACTCAACCCAAATTAGCTTTTTAATGTGAACTGATAACTATATAATTTTCATTTTTTTCACCTCAAGTACTTTGAAATCGAGAGCTCAGAAATTAATAGTGTGGTTTTATAGAGATATGTGTGTGTTTTTATCTAAAGCTTCATCCATGGTAGAACTGGCAGAATAAGTCCTCAAATTTTTTTATTTTATATATGTCTGCTCAATTTGTGTGTGTGGTAATGCCTCTTTCAAGGATTTTTGCTATATGTCTGGTAATGACCTCACAATAGAATGCCTTTGCTAATCAGAACATGGTGGCATTCCCAGACATCAGTCAGGTATTTTGTTTCTTCTGTTTTAAATAGATTTGTGTTGAAGAATGTGAATTTCCCATCAGTGTAATTGGAATGAAAAGCTTGTAACAGCAGGTGCTTTAATCTTGTTACAGACAAAAAACAAATTTTAGAAGAAATTATATAATTACACTGATCAAATATATGAGAGGGATCAAACAGCTTCACAATTTTAATCTATCAAAATTACTGTATTGAAGTGATCAAGAAAAACAGCTTTTCTCAAGCAAATGAAGTCAGATAATAAAAAACCGTGGTTTTAATGTGAGGTTTTATTCTTGCACTTTTCCTCATATTTTACTTAAAATTTGTTTCTGAGTTTTATTAGCTTTGACTTTTAAATTAAATATGTATCTTTCACAGTGGAATCTTGAAAACTGCAAGTCTTTCACAGAACCTCTTTTTATTTCACAGGGTTTTCTAGTTCAGAAATTTTCATACATATTTAGTGTTATTAGCAGAATTATTTCCACCTACACTAAGAAACTCTTTGCCTCTTTCAGATCATTTGGATAGGCTGGATTTATGTTCTGAACCTTTTTTTAGAGTAATTCATGACCATGATTAAGACCAAAATGTTATATCACAAAACCTGAATATTTTCATTCTGGCTCCACATCCTGGGAAGAATATAAGTTTTATGGAAGCTTTAGATCCTTTATCTCATTTTCTATATTCTTAAAGATGTAAGAGAATTCTAGTGACTATCTTAATTTAATAGAAAAGTATACAATATAGAATTTATTGCTTTGTTTTCTAGTGGTGGCTACAGTTTATTGATCTCAAATCCCAAGTTGTTTTGTTTTGTTTTGTTTTGTTTTGTTTTTTCCCCAATAATACTGACTGATTATAACTGATCAATGTAATTCAGAGTATATATTCTTGTCACTTTCTTCCAATAAGGCAATACATCTTTATATCAAATAAAAATGCACCAATTATATGACACATCCAGAGCTCTGGTAATACTAATCTTCTAAACCATCACGAATATGGCATGCAAATATATTTTCTCAGAAACATCAGTACACCAAATTTGAAAAAGTCATTTCATATCACTAGATGGTTGTGAAACAAAATTACAAGATTTCCTGTCTGGAAAATAGTCTTATTAAAAGAAACAGTATACTTAGAAAGGAGTCTAGAAGAAGAATTGTCCTGTACTCTGAAGCACCTAAATCAAGATTGCCCACATCTCATCACTTTTGGTTTCCAACACCTGCTGTCAGTAGGAACACTTAAAATGACATTTTCTACTGAAAAGATCAGAAAATTTCAATAATTTTTTAAAGAATTCAATAACTGATAGGAAATCTGTCTTCCATCCAAAGAGGGTGACATCATTGGATATATAACTGTTCTTGGTTCCTTAATTTGTTCAATGTTAGAAGAATTAAAAAGATATCTCAACTATAGATTTTTTTATTGATCTAATTTTAATGATGCATTCAACAGTTTCAAATAAACAGATATATTTTTAGAGTCATGTGAACATGGAGAGTGAATAAAATGTCTTTACATTATTAGTATAATTGGTTCCAAAACTTTATTTCCATCCCGCAGTAAATTCTGACATTGTAAAATTTATTTTTATTATTTGGATTGAAAAATGAAAGTGCAGATATTTATTAATGTCGAAAAATTTGAAAAAATAAATAGGCATTTAGACATTATTGCATTTCATTTTCATGTCTTTGCATTCCCATGTGATATAATCCCTATAACACAAAATATCAAGGTCTAATATCAAAGTGAAATTAAACATAAAGTTCAAATGGAATATCTCTTTCTTGCTTAAGTACATGTACATTACAAACCTAAAACTAAGAAGACAATGCTGATTTATTTATTTGTAACAACCTAACAGAGTGAATTTATTTAGGGGTGATTTAGTTCACATCATTTTGGAGTAAAATTTTGTTGAAATAGGCTGAATGCTGATACAAGTTATATTTTTTTTCTCAAGATTTTTTCTTCTGATTTTTTTCTTTAAATTTTGATGCATTTTTCAGCAATTTAATATGATTATAGGATAATAAAGAGCATTTTTTGTTTGTTAATTCTTCCAGTCAATCAGTGAAATCTGTTAATATCAATTATTTTGCTATGTGAATCTAACTCTTCATCAGCAGACCCAGAAATATTTTTAACATTTTCTGCCAGCCCTATAAAATCCCAAAACATTTAGTAGATTAAATAGTTTTTACACATTTTAATGAATAGTAATTTCCATAAAAATTCATTCTAAGAAAGAAAATAATTTTCTGTATGTAAAGTCGAAGAAAATTCCAACAAGAAAATTCGAGTTCTTATCTTAAAAAGATAAACTTTACTTTTGACTCCTTATGTCAAAAATTACCTAAATCAATTTCAGAAAATGCTCAGCTTTGCTCAGGTTGCATTTTCAGCCTCATATATATCTTAGCTGAAAATAATTATACTGTACTACTTCTCAGTTATCTCCAAACAGTCTTAAAATAAAGAAGCTTGGTTTTCCTCCTTCTCATCTCACTTCTCCCCACACCTTGCTCAAACTGTTGATCAAACAATTTGGCTAAGGCTTTGCATAGCAACTGTGCCTCCAGTGCCTGCAGACACAGATGCAAACGCTCCCATTCCACAGGATGAGGAGCTGATGGTATCCACAGACATGAACCTACTTGATAAGCACATTGTATTTAGGCAGGAACTGATTGCAAGTCCTTTGAGGCTAGTTTTCTTAGTTCTTTACTCTGTGTGGTTAACACTCTGACAAAGCAATTGGGGGCTGGTGAAGTGTAAAATGAGACTGATTCATCCCACAACTCTGTTGCAGACCCTGCTTGTTTTTATTGCCTGTGGTTTTGAATATAGCAGATATAGGTTCAATTCCCTTTAGGATTAACAGAATCTGGAATGTAAGTATTCGATTTTGAGAAGCTTTGACAGGGAATCAGCTAACATGCAATGATATTTAAATGGAAGACTCCACATGTCTACAGCTTAGAAGTTTAATCTCCTATTATCCTCACTGGTATCCTTAACAGCCTGTGTAGCCTAAAGCAGACCATGGATATCTTCTTTCCTTAGGATGAGTTGAATTATTCTCCATGATTCCTTGGTTGTGCTGACTGCATTGTCTCTGCCTCTACTAGAGCTCAGACCCCTGATTAATTTGCAGAACCTTTCCATCATGACTAGAAGTAGATGCTTGAATTGGAGCTGAATCCTACCCCATGTTTCTCTTTCTCCTCTTCCATTACACTTTAAAGATCCCAGTAACAACTCTGTCAGTTCATTGGTCTGTAAGTATACAAAGTGAGCAAACTATTTTAAATTTTGCAGATTTTCAGGTCTGCACCTTTCCAAGATGAGAGCAGCTTCCTCCACATTTTGGAATGTGAAGTTAGATGTAGATACAGATCATGCTTTTACTAGACCAATTTGTGAGACAATGCATAAATTGAGGATTCTACTCTAATCGCACTACAATCACAAAAGAACTGTCTTTATAATTTTGTGAATCTTTAGCTCTGTCAGAATAGCTCCAAAATTATTCTAGTAGTTTTAAAGCCAGTTCTGCTGATGCTTTTTTTTTTTTTGGTGTGTACTTGCATGTGCTGATTATTGTTGTTCCTTCTTCCTTAGGAATATATATTTAAATTTCCCTACTGCCTCACAGTTCCCACACAATGTCTGCTTGATTGCATATTCTTTGTGGTTTCATTTGGTTTGTCTCTCTAGTGGGAGGTCCTGCAAAAATTGTTAATAGACCATCCTCCCCAGAGGAATTTATGGGTAATTTTCTTTGTCATCTGAAAGATTTATCATCAAAATATTAAACATGAATAGGAAACTGAACTAAATAAATCACAGCCTAATTCTACCGATGTATGCTAATTCATTTATGTGTGGATACAGTACTCAGAGGCCTCAGATTTACTTCAGACTTCTGTTGACAGATATAGGAAGGTAGATATTTCAGCTAGGTAAAGAGATTCTTTCATTCAGCTTACTATCAGTGTTAAGGTTCTTCCACAGTTTTTGATGAGGCTTTTGGGTGCAGATGCAGAAAAGTTTGTGAGCTGTGCCTGTCTGCAATATTCAGACTATGTTAGGAACTTCATTTCACCATAGCAGCACTTAAAGGGTCGTTAGTGGGCCTCAGCAGAATAATCCAAACCATCTAAATCAGCAGTCTAGACTCTGTAAGTAGACAGTGGAGAGAAGTAAAACTCCACTCAGGGTCTATGAGTACCTACTTTGATTAGCAAACTATTTCTCTCCCTTGACTCCTTGGAGCCTGCAAACCTACTCCAGTGTTATGATGTCCTGAGCAAGGGGCAACTTAAAGCCAGACAAAAAATAGGAGTCCTAGTCTGAGCCAAATGATTGGAGAGTAAGCCTTTCCCGGAACAGCTTATAACCTGAAGGTTTGTACGTGGCTTTTTATTTTTTTTCCCATGAAAAAGTATAGTAATTTGTAGTAAACCTTGTCTTTGGTTTTCACTTTTTTTTTTTTAAGTTGTAACATTTTTCAGTACATTGAACTATGAAAATAAAAGGTGCATATTACTTAGTTAGGCAATGTAAAGGTTACTTTTCACTTCAGAAACAACAGCAAATGCTACTGTTTCCTAGAGCTTATTTCCCTATTCTAATGTATATATCACAGATTTTCTTATATCTGTCAGTCCTCTCTGTCAGATTTTGGACTCCCTCCTGCTCTGCATAAAAGACACTTTGAAGTTTCATTCAGTACTCAACATTCTTATGCTGCTTATTTTTTTACGCACACAGAATAACGTACACAATGATTCTGCCAAACTATTAACAGACTTTTAAACGCTTCTAACCTTGCTTGCTGCTCCTCCTTGCACATCTCTGTTTTCGTTGACTCTTTTCCCGGTATGTGCAAACTATACTTCAAACTCTTTCTCACAGCTAGTCATTGTTGGGATCTCAGATGTCAGACAACTCAATTTTGTTTAGAAATTTCAAGCCCAGATTCTGTTCATTTCCAAGCATGTTCCTGTCAATGATAACAAATTAGAATCGTGTTCCAAAAAGCTCACTGTCATTTTGTTTTTTAAAAAAATCTTCCAAATGTACTCTGAGATTTATTTTAACTCTGTAAAAATAAATCCAACAAGCACTACTACTATGACTTTTAAAAAATAAAGATTTGATGCTACTGTCTTAAGAATTCATTTAAAGATATATTATTTTGGACTATGCATTTCTTCTGAAAAGGAAAGCAAACATTATTGTATATAGTTTACAGCATGAATACTAAAATATTCTGCAAACAATGAATGAATCTCCCAAATTCTTTATGCTTGGTATTTTGCTATTTTAATGCCAACATCATATACAAAGTTGAATTTGGGTTTCTGCTTTCTCTATTTAGACACTTCCCTGTTATCATGGATTTAGTTCATCTTAAAAAGATGATCATGAGTCACAGTGGTGTTTGAGAGCTTGCAATGGTGATTAACAAAAGCCCATTTCGATTCTGAAGTGCACTGAAGTATGTAATTAAACGTTATTCTTTTTCTCCAGATTGGAGCTGAGTTTTGAAATAAGAATGGTTTGATTGAAAACTCAGCTTTGTGAAATGGTTGAGTTCTCCCCCAGCTAAAGCAAAGTTCAAAAAGCTGATGATATAGTTAAAAGACCCTGAGATTAAACTTTTAAAAGGAAGACCTTCATGCTTACACTGCCTTTAAACTCATCTGAAGTCCTGCAATTCATGATGGTTGCCCATTCATTTCAACTTGATATAAAAATATACAAATACCTTTGATATGTTTATTTCCTTGATGGATAACATGCTGAACATAAGCCAGGGATGCACCCTTGCAGCAAAGCAGGCCAACAGCCTCCTGAGATGCAGCAGACAAGGTACAGCCAGTACGTTGAAGCAGGCAGTCCTTCTCCTCTACTCAGCACTGGTGAGATACATCTGGAGTCCTGAGCTTACAGCAGAAGAAAGGATGAACGTACTGGATTGACTCCAGCCAAGGACCACAAAGGTGATTAAGAATGTGAAGCATCTGTTGTAATAGGTTTGGAGAGCTGAGGCTGTTCAGCCTGGAGAAAAGAAGCCTCACAGAGCTTATGCGTTTAAAAATATCTTTGAAGACATTAAGTAAAGTGGAACCAAACTCTCCTTTGTGGTATCCAATGATCTAAGGATAAGATGCAGTGGGCACAGTGTTAATTCAACATAAACATGAGACCGAAACTTCAGGTTTTTTTGGTGAATATGGTTTAAATCCTGTAGAGATTGCCTATAGTAGTTGTGGAATCTACATCTTTGGAGACACTAAAAACCTTGACTGGACACCATCCATCTGTAGGAACCCACTCAAGCTAATCCTTCTCTGAGCAGGGGTTTTGGCCTAGTCCAGTTGGCCCATCCACTGCTGACCCCAATGCCATTGATGATTCTTTCTCTGGGTGATTCACAGACTAAAAGGATGAAAATAAGTTCCATTGATTACAACAGTTCTAATGCATCAGCTGTCCTGCTGCGCCAGATGTGACCCTCAAGATGACATTACATGTTAAAAATACTTTCAAATCTCAACAATTTTTTTAGTCTTTTATTTTAGTATCTTTTCAAATTCTTTTATTTCAATATTTAATTTTTTTTTTTATCATAGAAAGCTTTGCTAATAAATAATAGTATTCAGTCTTAAGAGGAGAAAAGGTATTTATATTATTCTACCTTAAAAACATCTTTGCAAAGACGGTCTTTCCTGAGAAAAACTACATTGCAGCAAGTCATCCATGATGATAAGATAATCCTTTTACCTGTTAGAGAACAATATAGTCCATAGTTTCTTTCATGCATAATATGAGCATTTTTGTTACATTTCATGTACTCCTTGGGTCAAGTTATTAATATATGTATAGTTTAAATTATTCATCTCAGAGAACCACATGGGTTTAGCAAGCAGATTTACAAAAATGCTCTTCAGAACAAGAAAAAGTATTGCAGAAGACACAAATGCTGATGTATTATTTTAGTATTACATAAAAAGGAAGGCACTGCGGAAGGAAGGCAGTGCAGAAGGAAGGAAGGAAGGCAGGAAGGCAGGAAGGCAGGCAGGAAGGCAGGCAGGAAGGCAGGAAGGCA
>VWYI01046879.1:0-42115 GCA_013399455.1 Anthoscopus minutus | reverse complement strand
AAGGAAGGAAGGAAGGAAGGAAGGAAGGAAGGAAGGAAGGAAGGAAGGAAGATCAAATATTTTCTGTTGGCTACATGCATTCCCTAGGTGAAGAAGCTGGTATTAGGTCTCAGAGATGTGGTAATCTTCCTTCAAAATACTGAATAATCAGATGCAATAAATCAAGCTACATTTTATTAGTTTAAGTTCTGAGTGCATATAGACTCTGCGTCTATCTATTGACAAAGAAAAGGTCATATCAACAACATGCCTTAGAGATGCCTACCTATCCATTTTCTGCTTTGTTACCTGTGTTCGGAATTGGCAGTTCAATTGTTCTGGTTTGTGACAAGAATCAGCCCCCTGAGCTCTAATTTCAATTAGTGGTTACATCCAAAACATGTAAACTCCCTTTAACCTTAAGTATAGTGGAAAATAAATAGCAAATAGCAAGAGTGATGCACATCCATGACTGAATATTTGGATGGAAGGATGAAATCTGCAGAAATATGCAGAAATAAAACAGAGCTTTCACATGGTACCATGATATGATTCAAAACATACAACATAGTCAATAATACTAGTTGAAGTGAAAGTGTATAAATTTCAGAAATGTATAGTTTTTCTCATATTTATAAAGAGATACTAATGAATAGCCATGAACATATTACACGAACAACAATTTCAATAAAGTGATTTGTGTTATCCTGTAGTGGTGGAATTAATTTCAAAACTGATTCCTTGCCTAAGAATTAGTTTTGAAAAGATCCTATTTAATTTTTAATGAGTGATATCTCTGTCTTTTGTTTACAGGACAACTCTCATAAATGTAAATGAAGTGCAATCTAATACAGTTTCATTAAATACCAATAACAGTGTCAAATAGGATAGCTAGAAGACATCAAATCTTATTTTAGCTGAAAATCATATCTAGAAGATTGCAGACTTTTCAGTTCAATCATTTTCGGTTTTTTGCCTTAACATAATTTTCTTTGATTGCTAATCTTGAAGAATCTGAGTTTTACACAGATACTTATGGCTTCACTTTCTACCCTTCTCTGTTTTCCTTTGTCACTGGCTTATTAAGTACTATGAATGTAGTTGTCTGATATATAAAAACTGCCTGTACCTACAGGCAGATATCATTTATCTTTGCTAATAGGAAATACAGATCAGTTCTGCAAAATTCTTCTGAACAATTAAAAAAAAGTCATCAATGTTTTTTAACGATGCTGTTATGGATCTTCACATCAACACAGCTTCCCATCTATTGATGAAAGATGAGGGGAAAGGACTAAAGGGCTCTGCTCATACTGATATTGTGCCAGCCCCAAGGATAGTTCCTGGCCATCTGCGCAGCTGATGGAGCTGTACAAGACAAAGGGAGTCTCCTGCCCATTGCTCCAGGGCTGCTCTGAGAAGGCAATTCATTTCAGAAGGGATCCATAGGTGTGAGTCACAACATCTGCAGTAAAGACAATTACAGCCAGACCAGGAGTGAAGCAAGTAGTATTGCAGGGCAGGATTACAAACCTGTATAAGCCTGTAGATTGCTTCTGTTATGGCCTGTGTTTTGGGAGAACCCCATCTTGTCTCACCTACCCCACAGTTATCTAAAAAATAAAGATATAAGTTTTGTATCTACATACATCATAGTCTGAGTCTACTTGAATAAAATGACCTGAGGGATGAAGGGCATTCAGCTCGTAACTCCACTGTCATTTGAATAGTTTGCTTTTACTTCTTTTCCTAATAAACTCTGGTTTGCCCTAGAGTGCACTTTTTTGTCTTGTCATAATATTTGAATGAGTCATTTCAGTGATTAATTCTGACTATTATTTTTCTTCTCAGAATTATCTTCTGTCCTTCTGAGTCTATTCTCTTTTTCAGGCTCTCAGAATCTCTTCCTATATCAAAGTTTTGTGCTCTGATATTTATCCTTGGGGAAATACATGGACTGTGGATATTGAGGAACATAATTTTGTAAATTAGCTTAGTAAATTTCAAAGAAAAATAACTTTTAAAAATAAATTAATTCTTAATTTAATCTTTTTTGATTAATTTAACTAGGAGAAATTGTTTTAAGAAATGCAGTGAACTGCTTTCTTTAGCTGTCTGCCATAGCAAGAATGTACAGCAGAGTCATTCCGTCGCCATACTCTCTGCATTTGTCACCTGTTGTAACATGTATCCTGACCCATCCTGTCCTTCACATGACAGACTGATAACACCTTTCACTCCCATTTCACCAGTACAGTCAGACACTAGGCACAGTATCATCTTATGGGATCTGGTCTGTTTCATCACAACACACTCTTACTTTTTTCACATTCTTGGAGGTCGCTTTTATTAAACCCACAAAAGAAAACTGTAATATTGGATAAATGGTGAACGTGTCAGGTGGAGATTAAGAGGCCATATAATTTTGTCTTCCCTGTGCTGAAGAAGTAATACACACAAGAAGAGAGTTCAATGATGATTTCCCTGGGGTACCGTGGCTCTACACGGATCCTAAACAAGACTGTGACAGCTACTTAGCAGTCTAGACCCACTTCCCCCTATATGTTGCATCTGTCCTTGAAAAGGACTTCGTCCAGACAAAGCAATTTGAACATCTTGTGTATGTACAAGACTCAATTTATGTCAATGTCCTTATTACCAGAATATTAGGCCCATGTGTTTAAAAACAGGTGAAACCCAGGAAAATATCCCAAACATTATCTACCCCCTATGCATGCATTCATGCACTGGGGGAGAAATATTAATGGAAAATCAGAGAATCCTCTAAAGCAGAGGAAGTACACTGAATAATCTCTCTTCTTAGAAGGACTGCTGTGACACTGGTCTTTGAATTTCAGAATCAGAGTCAAAGAGGGAAGAGCACTCTCGAGGCTCTGCCTCAGTCCTTGGAGAAGTTCCAGGAATTCTTCCCTCTCTTATTTTCAGTTGCTTAAACCCACACTTCAAGGACCCTGCTGGACTTTGTTGTCTGCTTCTTCTCTACAAAGGTTTTTCTAGCTGGATTCTTAGAGCAGCGAATACAGTTGGGGTTTGCTAGCTCTAAACAAAGATCTTGATATCTGGATGAACTATAAAAGATCTGGAATCTCTCCTCATTAAAGCCTCCTTGTATCATGCAGCTACTGAATTGCAGACAGAAATTTCTCTATTAGAGCTGGCAGGCAGCAAGGACCATCCCACTCTGAGACTTGAATTCCTGAAAGCAGGAAGAAGGAAGCAGGTTCACTCAAGGTTTCTCTTACTTTTCACTTGGAATAATCACTCTGTTTTTGCAAGGTGTTGCTCTTTTAGTAAGAAATCTCTAGTGACATTTTAATTGTACTAAAAGGTTGTATATTTGTTGTTGTCTGTTCTGACTTTTTGTTTTTTTAATATTCTCATGTTAATCTGCTGCTGGTAGGGATAAAACGTATTAAGTCTTCCAGAAGGCTAATAGAGTGTTCTAATTTAATTTCAATTATCAGCACAGCTCCACCCCTCCTTACATTTCATCACACTGCTAAAATAATATTACATCCTTTCATGCTCTTCACTTGCCTTCTTTCCCTTTTCTTAACTGCTCCTAGTGGTTTTCTTGTCTTCTCTTGACTCTACATTTTCTCCCTCCAGTCAACCAACGCCATGTTCTTAGAAGTCGTTCTAGCTGATGCACAAGAACCCATCTTCTCTTTCCTTCTTCACAGTCTAACCACCCTGGGCTAAATTTTCAGAAAAATCAGGATATAGAGAAAACAATGTACACTGAGAAATAGCATCTATTTTTTTAAAAATTCTGTTTATATTTTTTTATCCATTCCTGCAGCAAAGGGGTAATTCTCTAAGCAGATTAAAATGATTGGGAAGACATGGCCTGGGACACAAATATTCGTATTTTTCATTTGTGCCTAGCTCGTTGCTCCTTATTCTGATTTTGTGCTCTGGATTTGTATTAATGATTTTATGACAAAATTGCACTATTATGAAAGCAGAGATGCTCAAAAATGAACAGGTAAGCCTTCAAGAGCAGTAGTTCAAAAATGTTGTTTTGCCCAGGCACATGTCCACTCTCTGGGTCACAGTTTGCTGCGCATGAATCCAATCAGTTCCTTACCCTCCTAAGTCTTGAGTTAAGAGTAGAGATGGTCGCTGTTCACAACACTGTGAATTTCAGGAATATAATTTCAGGACAGCTGTCACAGTTCTTCCAAGGATTTTGTGTTAACATATGCTCTGCATGGAGACCAGTGGTCTGTGGGAGCTCTGCTTTCCCAGTTAGAGGTAAATATGGGTACATGGTGAGAGAATGAGAAATACATAAGTTTTCCAAGCCTGTGTAGACTGTGAAAAAAAATCCATCTCTGAATAAATTTCTGCCTGTACCCTGCCACTCTTGCATATGATTCTCATTGACAAGTTGCATAATGTCTCATAGCATCTCTTCTTTTCAGACTTTTCTGATTATTCATAAATCAGTTCTGGTTGGAAAAAGTCTCCTTTTACACCTCCATGAAATGCTTCTGTAAGGTTTGGTTGAGAGGTTGGTCCGAGCAGTAACTTCAGGCTAGCCTGTTCCCTTCTGTAAAGATTATAGTACAGCTGAGAGGGAGAGAAAGGATAGCAGTGAATGGTGGAAGAGAGTGAGAAGGTAAGAACTATATGAGCCATTCTATAATAGAGAAAAATTCTTGTGGGATCATGGCCTTAAACATATTAATCATAATGGAGCTTACAATGCAATGGAAGGTTGCAATAAAAATGTACCAAGTAAATTGGAATTAATTACTTAATATTTAATGTCTCACATGTGCTATTTGTTCTTTAAAATGTAGTAGTGCCTACAAGGTCACTTGAAAGAACACTATTCCCTTGCACTATAAAAAAACTGTTTGCTCTCAACACCAAATGCTAGCATATGGTAAAAATCAGTAGAAATTGGAAACAATTATTTTATTAAGACAAGTGTAAATGGTGGCTGTCAAAAGACACTGTTTATAAACTATTTCAAGACTTTTATTCCTATCAGCACAGGGGAATTCCCTTATGTTTTGGTCAGACAATAAAAACTGTATTCTCAGTTTTTATTCATTTATCACCAGCAGACCTTAGTTCACAGCTTAAAAACTATTATTCACTGTAATGAAGGGGTTAAAGCTAGTAAGGTATAATACTCATAGTAACTATATATTTCAAATAATACCTGAAGTTTGATAGTGAAATCACCAGCAGACCTTAGTTCACAGCTTAAAAACTATTATTCACTGTAATGAAGGGGTTAAAGCTAGTAAGGTATAATACTCATAGTAACTATATATTTCAAATAATACCTAAAGCTTGATAGTGAACCCTATAACTGATATTTCTTGGCCTTTTTTAGGTACTCTTCTAAAGCTCTGGAATATAGCCTTTGTCCACTTGTACTCCACAAAATCATGACAAAAAGTTACTAAATAAGTAATATTAAAAGTAGTACTAGAGATTTGAATTCTTGTTTTTTCTCCGATAGCTCAAAACCACAAACTTGCAAACATACAATGAATATGCTGAAAGTAAAAGAGAAAGATGAAGCAAAGTTTCATGAAGGAAAATAGTGAGTGAAGTGAATATCTCTCCAGTATAAGTATTTATAAACACATAATAAAAAACTTCAGCTGCCCTGTAGGTCATCCAGGACAAGCAAGAACACGGCTGAATTGCAGAGTCTGCATAGGGGAATATGTTCTAGTAATGCACAGTTCTTCAGACATAATTTAATCACTCCCTGAGCTATGTTTTACATGCTTAAACACAAATGTACTTATGGTAACAGGAGCTGTAAAGTCTATAGGCCTGCAGGTCTGCTGTAATGTGGATGTACAAATCTGTCCTTTCTAAAATATCTATGATTTTGCATCCACCATTTCTCTCTGAAAGAAAACAATGCCACATATTTGAGATTGAGATTAAAAAAAAACATAGGATATTTTTGTCTAAATACCCACCTATTCTTATATTTCATTTTCTTTCAAATCCAAATTCATGGAAGACTAACAGCCCTAGAAATGATAGAGTGGGTTCATTTCTGGGAATTTAACAGCTTATCAAGGGCAATATAAACAAAACTGGCACAAGCTAGTGTTTCATAAAGCTGCTTTGTGTATGTGTATGTCTCAAATCCCAAGAAATTTCTGAATCCTCACAGAGCATTGTGGTGCGCTTGTTGTAAAATAAAACCAATTTGCTTAGCATGAATTTCTGCATTACAGATTCCAGAAATAGCCAAACACACTTATCTCTTCATTTGCTGAGAACTCCTGTTGCATTACTGAAGCTGTTGGCCTCAGATAACAGCGGGAGTCAGACTGGTGAAATCAGTGTTATTTCAGTTGTAACAAAACTTGCAGAAAACTTTAAGATCAGGCATATTTTTTTTTTTAATTTCACAAGAAGTACTGCCTTTAAATTGAAAGAGGGTACATTTAGGTTAGATACTAGGAAGAAATTCTTTAGTGTGAGAGTGGTGAGGCACTGGCATAGGTTGCCCAGAAAAGTTGCTGATACCTCATCCGTGGAAGTGTTCAAGGCATAACTGGATGGGGCTTTGAGAAACTTGGTTTAGTGGAAGGTGCTCCTGCCCTCAGTAAGGGGGCTGGAACTAGGTGATCTTTAACCCAAACAATTCTATGATTCTGCTTCTATGAGTCTATGCTATTCACATTCATGAAGGTATGTTTCAATCCTGATACTTAGAAAAATGTATTTTCTCATAATGCGTTAGATGTTTTCTGTGATGCAGAGCAGAATATGCTCAAAAGTGAGACGTCTTGAAGCCATCTTAAAAAAACCCTTCTCTGATCACATTGCAGAGGCTCAATCTGCAGTGTTCGGCATGCATACCCCAAGTCTCCATATGAATAATATGCAAAGTTTCTGCCTCTCTCTATACACCTTTAAAAGCAACTAAAAATAAAACCAACAAATTTATTTGTGTTTTGATAATTTTCTTCTTTATTTTTTTTCGTTTAGACCAAGAGGTGATGGCCTGAAAAATAAAAAAATCCTGATACTATTTACATCATCATATAATTTATTTTAGTGCTGGTATTGTATTATAATGAGAAAGGTTTTTAATACTTCATTACTACTAAGTTTCCAAAATTAAAGGATAAGACTCAAAACTATGGTGTTTCTGAAGCACTTTGAACCCCTGAGAATACTTAGCTCCTATATAGCTTTGTTTAGAGCTTTGTCAAATGGCTCTGGAAAGCAAACCAAAATTCAAAAATTTCCTTTGAATACCATTAAAATAATAGTTCCTGGGTGTTATAAAAGAACTTCCCAGGTCTCTTAGAAATGTAACTGAAATACAGTCATGGTAAATGATTTTAGGTGAGGTGAAAAGTTGACCAAGCCTCCTCAGGATGAAATTGTAAGTTAATATTGCAAACATAGTATTATTCTCTCTTCTGAAATAGCCATTAGGGTTGTATTACTCAAACTGTATTTACCTTTTCCTTAGAGAAAAAGAGGTGAGTGACAATCTTTGGATTAAACATAACATTACCAAGGCAATACATATACAGGCAGGTAAATCTGCCAAATAATGCTGCTAACTGTGCTATTGCTTCACAATACTCTTTCACCCTCACATAAAGAGTGGAAGCCAGAACTACAAAAGAACCTAAAAGAAGGCAAAGGTTTCGCAGGATAGTAAAAGTCTGAATGTGATCAATCTGTGTCAATGTGCTGGAGACTCTGACTGCAAATTTTGAAGGATGAGGATAGCTGATAAATGACAAAAAAGATTAGTCTAAAATATTTACTATCTGTAGTGCTAACAGTCATTCCATCTATATTAATTGGCACAGTGTCTTCTGTGCCAGATGGTCTATTGCAGAGAGTGAACATTACCCTCGTGGATTTATCCAAATTATGTATTTGACGCTTGGATGAAAGCATTTTGCTATTTTTTCTAGTTGAGCACAGAGAATTATGTCTGTCATCTTAATGCCATTATTCTATACAGGTCATCAATAAGTATACATATAAAGGTCTAACTGGGGTCTAAGCAAAGACAGATATGATGGATTTTGTTTGAAAAAGCTCTAAAAACTTCAGTCTTATTATTGTCACTGTTTACATCATCTTTCAAATATAAATTCCAATGCCCTGTTGCTAAGGCAGTGAACAAATACTAGAGATGAAAGTCACTGGGAAGTGTAATACTTTACCATCTTCCCCAGATTAAGGTATTTTGAGGAAGACCCTTACTGGAATACTGCCATAAACATGCTGTGTTTTGGCCTAATGCTAATACATGTGTTATAAGTCCCTGCCCACTGTATATTGACTGCTGCGATTGTTGTAGGGCTGTATCATCCACCAAGCACAGTGATGTGGCAGCTCAGCTCAGTTCCTTCCCTGACTTCAGCCTCATCACACTGGATCACTCACACCTACAATAGCTAGTGTCCTTGGAGGAATGCGGAAAGGAAGGGATTCAACAATTCAACAAGTACATGCGTTAGATAAGAAGGTGCCACAAGGATGGCTGCTACTCAAAGGACCAAGATACCCTCAGAAAGTATAGGGTTTCAGTCAGTTATTAAATAGAAGCTATATGGGAACTGATAGTTTTGTAATAGCCCATCAACAAACCCCAACAAACCAAAGTGTTGGTTTACTTGCTATTACATAACTAAAAGCTTCCAACACAGACTTTGTATTAATCACAGCATTAAAACATGGCACAGAATGTGTGAGATAAGGAGCTGAAAGCTCCGTGTAGCTTAAAAGGTGTCATAAAATATGGGATCATCTGTTCTATATGCAAACATACTCTCAAAGGATATACTGGAGACGATACAAAAAGAGAGAGTCACATTCAAAGTAAAAGGATGAGAAACTTAAAAAGAGGGAAGGAGGTCAATGGGAAGCAAGACAGAGAGCAGGATGTCTTCAGTCAAAGGAATGCAGTGAACACAAACAAGAAGTCAAGTGAAAAATGAAAACAAAACAAAGCAAAGTGGAAGAATGACAACAGCAAGAAAGAGGAAAAGAGAGTGAGAAGACATGGGCATAAAGAATGGGAAAGGAATGAAAGATTCAAAGCAAAAGGGGCAATAAGCAAAGAAATGGCAAAGATGTTTTCACTTGGTACTTCTTTTTGCTCAAGATAGTCTTTGTCTGGTTTAGAAAAAAGTAATGCCAGAAGGCCAAAATCATCAGACAATTTGTCTAGCATGAACTGTCCTTTGGAAGAAATATCAAATCCTGGCAATTAGATTTTGACCAGAGGACTCTTTTCACCAGTGAAAAGGAATAGGGAGACATTTGGTCTTTCACAGTCCATTTCTATCTAAAATAAATCAATTACATTTTGCAGACACTATCAAAGTTTTCAAGAAAAACTGTTCCTCCTTCAGGTAGGTCTGTGATTACAATTCAAGTGTATGTGTTGTGTTTAAGCTCACTGTGAATATTTAAAGAACATAGTCACTGAATATCTATAATGTTTTCTTACTCTGGCTTATGCTTACCTTAGAACATTTACCTGGTGCAATGAGGGACATAGGCTGGAAGGAGGTCAGCAAAGGCCAGAAATGTGAATGAACATTACTACCTACTAAACAAAGTGATGATTCATGAGTGAAAAACAGGCATGATTTTAAAGGTCACTAGATCCAGTTAAACTGCATGTCTAAGACTTGTGTATATGGCACACACAACATGCAGATCTGCCACAGGGAAATTCCTTAGATATTCATCAGCATGAATAATTCTGATCCCGTTTGGCACACAGCCATACTAAATGGCATAAAGAAAATCCGGTATCGTCTCAGATCCATAGTCAGTGGTTGTATTGCACAACTTCCACGTCTTGCAGAAATTCTGGCACTCTCTATACCTTTTAACCCTCATAGGAGATATGAACTATTTCAAGAGACAAGCTCTGAGAAAATTCACCTTTTCAGCCTAAGGCTTAAGGAAGGCTAGCTTCTGGCAAAAGCATAGAAAGCATAGGTTTGTAATTTTAAAGGATGCTCTCATAGGTAATTTTTGGATGGCTTTCAGCCTGATGCATTAAGATGATTTTAGCCTTTATTCAGTAATGCTTTGTTATTTTGAGATATTAATTTCTTCCTTTTTTTTTTTTTATTGCTGCTTTTATCTGTGGCACTTAGAATGCTAAGACAGATCGCCTCAAGAAAAATAAAAAGCATTATTATATTCTGTCTCTATCCAACATTTGTGCTTTCAACACATAATAAATATTCAGATGTGTTTTCTGTCATTAGCTAGAATGGGAAGTCTGTCACTGAGAAAAGGAAGACCTATTTAATAATAGCAGGACCAAGCTTCCTTTAATATTATGGAACTAAGCAACTCAATATTTCATCAAGGTCCTTAACAAAAGCCTGACAACCTAGTGTAGGGCTGTTTTTGTCTGTGTGCTACTGGGGTACAATCTTAAGATATTTCCCTGAACCCTTCAGTACAAAAACATTCATCATTTTATGGGCTGCAGGATACTACCAGTGGATAGGCCATATCCACTCTCTGGAAATCCTCCCTTAGTTTTGACTCTCTTAACTGGATATCTTAACTGGACTATCTTAACCTTGGTCAGCCAAGGTCACATCCAAGATGGGATGGTTATTTGCACTCCACTCCTAATCTGCTGGTAAGATCAGCAGATCCCAATTAAATAAAAAAGGAGAAGTCATTTTTATAGTGAACTCAGAAAAAAAAGATAATGGGGGGTTTTCAAACCATGATGGTCTATTATTAATTACTTTACTTGTTCTTTTGTTTGGGGAAGCAGTATGGTCCGTCCATAGGCAACCAGGAACATAGCATTAGTTCAATTTTTCACTACATGAGTCATTGCCTCTTCCACTAACTATATCTGTAAAATGCAGATTTTGGTCATAGTAATTACTACTTGAAAAAAATATCTTACAGTATTTTGCAAAGAAAATTACGTATCAATATGTGTTAGGAATTTTTATTATTCAGAAATTATGCAGATATATTCCAAGTCAAACACTGAATGGTACTATTTTGCTAAACTTCAGTGTTAATTTTCATTAATTAATCCGTGTATATGAAATATTTTATTTTAAAAATCAGTCGCAATTTAAAGTAATTATACATCTTTAAATGTTAACATAGTTTCTTAGTAACTAGATACCATTCAATTATCATCCTTGAAAAATCACTTCATGATTGGTGACATTTTGTCTTTTCTTCCACATTAACAAAACATGATTCATAGTTTTCTTTTGTCTTCTGATTACCACTATGAGTTCAGAAAAGAAAGTGAGTCAAATTAGTGGATATAACTTCATTTTGCTTGAAGCTTAATTCAGTATCAAGGTCATACTCAAAAGTTAGGCTACAAATTGAATTAGCAAGGTCTAAACGCAGTACACATTTTTTCCCATGATTTCATTGATATAAAAATTAAGTAAATTGTACAATAATAAGAAAAAAACCCCAAAATATTTTCCCCACCTTATTTTTTTTAATCTTTTCTTCCACTCTTCACCTGGCAAAATTCCTTTCGGATATAAGAAACTCAACTGCATATACTTATCTCCCTGGAAAGACACTGAAGAAAAAAAAACATGTGACAGATGTTAGTCACATTGCTTAATGTACTACTGGAACACATTCAGAAACTATGGTGATGAGCATGATATAAATAATCTATATAGAAGAGAATCCTGAAACCATTCCTCTGAGAAAATGTTCATTAATTTCAATTAGACTTTTACCTAGGTAATGACTAAGATGGGCAGATTACCACATTAAAGAAATTATTATTTTATTTTATAATAAGAGTAATACCATAATGATGTTATTCCTAAAGTTTGTTCTCAAATGTTATCTACTTACTGTCTTCAAAAAAAGGTGAATTTTCTAATCCAAATGTTCATCATAAATGGCAGCACCACAGATAATAAAAGCTCTGGAAGTGATACCAGCCAACAGCTAAATTAATAAGAAGCCAAAGTGCTTCTTATCGATGTGTATTACCTGTTGGCCAGAATGTGGTCAGCACAGCAGAATGGCTGTGCCAGGTTAGTCAGAAAGGGCCGACCAGCTTTGGGTCTTAGCTCTGCTCAATCTTTTGCTGAGCTTATGGACCTGTTTTCTCTTCCTTCTAATTTGTTTCTTCTCTAGATAGAAGAGTCTTAGCTCACTCTGTATGCCTCAATTTTGTCTCTTTTGGAAATACATACTCATCTTTAATAATTATTGTTACTACAATTATTTTGCTAATAATTTCAAATTCTGATATATCCTTTTGAATGTGGGAGGACAGTGGGAGAGGTCTGAACTGCGTTTTAAAGGTGATTCATGATTTATGCAACTGTGAAATACCTTGTTCACTGTTTTGCCTTGGGTTTTTTGTTGGTGGTTTTTTTTTTGGTTTGTTCTTCTTCTTCTTCTTCTTCCTTACAATTACTACCACTTGATTTGGGTTTTTGTCTGTTATTCAGCACAGAACTGACATATTTGTGTTGCTAACTCTCATTATCTCAAGATTTTTCTTCTGAAAGGTTGCACTTATCCTGGAGCTCATCATTTTATATGTGAATTTGTGGGTTTTTTCCTGTTGTCCATCACTTTACATTTTTCTGCACTGCATTTCATCTGCCATTTTTTGTCCAATCAGCCTCATAAGTTTCTGCAGCAATTCCTCACAGTCAGTCTGCATTTTTCCTGTTCTGAATAATTTAGTATTAACAGCAAACTTTCCAAGCTCCCTACAAAATGCCTTTTCTAAGACTTGCACGAGGTCATTGTAAAGCACCAGTCTCACCTCAGCCCCTTGCAAAAGTCCATAGCAACATAGTGCAATCCTTGGAGTGTCCTGCACAGGGCCAGGGGTTGATCTCGATGGTCCTGATGGATCCCTTCCAACTCAGCATATTCTATTATTTTAAGAGTGTATAATTTTCTTTACATGGCTTGAGAGATGGCATTGTCAAATATTTTGAAATAGACAGACTGTATCAACTAAATTATTCTTATTTTCATGTTTGATGACTTTATAAAAAAAATACTAAAACATCCACATCACAGAACTCTCCTCTACCAAAGGCATTCTGGTCTTTCCAAGGAACTTTTAATTTCCAAATGCTCACTAATTTTGTTGTACATTTTGACTACAAATTTACCTAGTATGGAAGTCAGGCTCATAGAATTTAGGTACCCCAGTCTCCCCAGAAAGTCTCTCATACACCATCTGCTGTGGACCCATTGATGTGCTGAATGAATTCAAATAACAGAGGGAATTCTGAATATATTTTACAGAAAGACTTCAGGTATTTTCCTGCCCAAGATGAAATCTGAGTATCTGTAGATAGCAATACAGTAATAGGAACAACTCATTGAGTATTTTGGTCAGTATGCAAATTGCAAAAGACTACTGATATCATGACATCTTGAGCCTGAACTCTTTTTGAAAGAAAGTGGACATGATTAATTTATTTTGTGCTATGTTCAGATGCGGTCTCCACTTATGGTACTTTGCACACCAGCTAAATCCCACCTGTACAATTTGTATTTAAGGGTTTACAGATATTATGATTATGAAGGCCATGAAACAGCTATCTAGATACTTTACTGAGTCAAAATAATTTCTGGAGAGGTACTGAAGCAGGATCTCAAAGCTGAGTGTGCAATTTAAAATGTCTAAGCAGCCGGCCAGAGCTCACATTCTGTTTCTGAATATTATTCATGTGCTTACGAGCTATTTTAGACCCTTATCCAACATGTGCTGCTTTCAGAACGAGAAGAGAAAACCATGTTCTCCATTCCATTTCAGCATTTTACTCTCATTAAGATACTATGGTCAGACCACAGTACATCAGGTATTTCCACTTTGAAGGCACAGTCTGAATGTGAAATTTCATGTAACTCCTCAGAAACATTTTTTTTTCCATTAATAGCAGGAGAAGAGATGTGTGACACAGAAATACCCCATTTATACGGATTTTGGTTTTTGTAGGAATTCCCATTGAGTGTGCTGACATCTTGTGGCTGGATGGATATTTAAACATGTGATGTCTGTGCTGAGAGGAGGCAATTCCTGCACAGCACCTTGGGATCTCCACCTTTTCTTGAAGTCTTCAGCCAAAGGTCTCATGCTGAGAAACATTTTAGATTTGACTATACAGCATTGACTGTTTTTCTTCTTTCTCAGTTGACATTTTCTGTTTCACTTCAAGCCTCATAATTTTTGGAGAAAAATAAGTACTTTAATGTACATTTATTTTCTTCAAGTCACATAGCCATTAAATCTCTGTGCCTGAGACATGGACCAGAGATGTATGGTAGTGATAGCAAGAATGCTGGTATGTGTTTGCCAGTGAGCTGCTCTTCTGGTTCTTGGCTTCCTTTTGTGACCAGATGTTAGCAGAAAGAGGGAATGTTGCGCTGTTTTTTTCCACAATGTACAGGATGGACGACTGTGCTTGAGTTCTTTGGGATTTTGTTTGTCCTCTCTTTCTAAAAAATAAATATCCCCCTCAAGCCCTGCTTTTCACATCCTTTTACAGTCTAAAGATTACTTCTGTCACTGGTGTCTTCTGGCTATGTTTCTGCACACTGCTCCCCTTTTCTCTCTGTAATCTCCTATCCATTCTCTCCATCTTTAAAAAAATCTGTCTTCTTTTACTAACTGTAGCTTTTGGTTCCCTGTTCAAACTTCTTTAGCAGAGAATTTGTTGCTCCTGTCTGCAAGGCAGTAGCTGATTCTACAACAAAATTTACCAGCTTTGATACTGTCACCCTGCTGTGAATGACAAGGTGAGGAGCAGAACCTATGAGAGTAACTCAAGGGAAGCTGAAAAGCTGCCCAGGGTTGCTGCAAATATTATTTCCATGCTGAAGGCCCAGCAGACAGGGCGGCTGCAGGTGTTTACAGAGCAGATACAGCAGATAATACAGAATCTGTGCCTCTTCTGGGGTTAATAAGATGCTTCCAAGGACCACGGTAGAGGTTCTGTGGGTAGTTGCTGCCTCAGGCATAAGGACTGGCATCCACTGAGCTTGGTGTGAGAGTTAAGACACAGAGGTTCAATGTATACAATCTGTCTCCCCCTGTTTATGTTCATGATTCATCTGTGCCTACATACTTTTGTGAACAGTATGCTGCACTATGTTATTAAACACAAAACTGTGTACATAGCTTCTGGGATTTGTATGTGCGTCTCATAAGAAGAAAAAAAGGGTTTCAGTGAAAATCTGCCCATATGGCAGGTCAGCATGCATTAGTCTCCACTTTTCTGATGCGCCCGTTCTGAAGAACAATTCAGAGAATTTATCTAGCAAGGACGACAGGAAATTTCCACGCAGAAGAGTATTTCTACACATATGTTTCATTAAGATTTGATGACATTTCCAAGAAGGTGGTGTAGACAAAACCAGAAGAAAGGTAATATGATCAAAATACTCTTTATGTCCAGCATACTCCCAGCAAAAGTGGAACGCTTACAGGTATCAATTTATAAAGTGCATTTATTACAAATAAAGGGAATGGAAGAGAATTTAATGACCTCATAATCTTAATCTTTTTAGGCAAAAATTAATTATGATGACTAAAAATGAGAAAAATCCTAATACCTTTAGGAGATTTTTGCAACACAAATCTAGTAGTTACACCATCAAAAGTTATTTGGGAAAATTAAGAGATTGACTTCTTTGTGAGGTCAACACAAGAATGAATAAAGAGTTCTTGGAAAAGATGCACACATCCCAGCAAAATTGTTACAGCTCTTAGCATACTGAATTTGGGCACTTTCACTGCCAATGGATCATATGATCATATGAATGCTCATCTAACAGAAAGATACAGTTAAATGAGAGGTAGATAGGAAACCTAGACTAGATCAGTTCCCTTGAACTGTTCTCTGCAGTAAATACTACTATTTTTTCTTGGCTTTTTTGGTGAGGAATAAATTTGAGAACAATCTGTTTTGGGTTGGGTTGGTTGGGTTTTTGTTGGTTGGTTGGGACTTTTTTGTTTTGCTTTGTTTCATTTTTTTATAGCTGTGTAGATGTCAGGAGATTTTAACCTGCATTATATTTGTATGATCACAAACCTCAGTTCAATAAATTTCTCCAAATCCATAAATAAACTACATTTCTTTAAAGATGTTTTAATAAGGTTTATGTAGGATAGAAGTCAAGCTTAGACTCTGCAGAAGCCTTTGTGCTGGAAAATGAACTATACAACCAGAAAAATTACAGTTCTGAAAGTCCGCTTGCAGGCTTTTCTGCATAACTGCTATATTAAAGTTGCTATAATAAACCTTGTTCAGCTCTTTATTATCAACTATCTACTTCACTTATAACTGTAAAGAATAAGTGTAACAAACTGTAAGAAAAAGGAAATACATTTTTCCTTTCTTCCTTTCATTCCTTTTTACTTATAGAATTTTTCCCGTAAGTTGCTAGGATACCTTAATAACTGTGTACTTAAGAAAACAAAGAAGTGGCCAAGCTTCAGGGGACAAGGTTTCAGTAGAGTTTCCCTCTGAGAGGGGAGATGCCATCAGCATTGGGCAGGTAATGGGGCAGGGGCAGCTGCTGGTTTCTCTCGCATTGGAGGATGGCCCAAGCTTTTGTTTACTGTGGGGAGAGTTCACTGTCTCCGCCGGAGCCCAGTCCTGTATTTCGCCTTATTAACATCCACCTCACTAAAAGAGGGATCTACCCTCATCTGCTTGGGTGCCTGGGATCTTGAGCTCGCTCCTCTCTGCCCTGCTGGGAGCCGGGCTGCTGCTGTTCCACCCTCGCTGCTTCTTCGGCGCTGCTCTGAGCTTTCACTGCACTGCAGCCCCGCAACCCCCACCTGCCGAGACATCCTGCGGCCCAGTTTGCTGCTCCCGAGAGTCCTGCTGGAACACCGGGATCGATGTCCCAGGGGTTTGTTCTGCTGGAACACCGGGATAGATGTCCCAGGGGTTTGTTCTGCTGGAACACCGGGATCGATGTCCCAGCAGTTTGTGAAGCGAGGCCTCTCCCAGCCCTTCCCGTCGGGACCGAGCCGTCATTGCCGCGCTACTGCGCCCCCTGCCGGAGCGGGGGAATTACCGCCCCGCCCGCGGGAGCAGCAGCGCCCCTGCCGGCCGTGCCTGGAGCTGCGGCGAGGGGAGCGCCCGCGGCCGGGCCGGGCCCTGCAGGGGCCTGCTCTGCTCGAGGCCTGCTCTGCTCGGGGCCTGCTCTGCTCGGGGCCAGGGCCTGCGCTGCTGGGCTTTGTGTGGGTGTTATACATACCAGTAAAGAACTGCTGCTCCTATTCTCATGTCTTTGCCTAAAAGCCCCTTAATTTCAAAATTACAGTAATTTGAGGGAGGGGCTTTACATTTTCCATTCCAAGGGAGGCTCCTGCCTTCCTCAGTAGGCACCTGTATTTCAGACTAAGATACTTGCCATTACTTCCTTGAGGTTTTTTTGTTTTACTACATATTAATATTTAACATAAATTCTTCTAGTTCTGGTTTCCTCAGTAAAAGACAAGGAACTACCAGAGAGTGTCCAGCAGAGGCCACAAAGCTGATGAAAGGTCTGGAACATCTCTGTTATGAGGAGAGCAGGGCTTTTTTAGTCTGGAGAAGGTGGGACTGACAGGGGATCTCATCAATACACACAAATATTTCAAATGCCCATGCCAAGAGGATGTGCCAATCTCTTCATTGTGCCAGCAACAGGAGGAGGAGCAATGGCAGTAAACTGAAACATAAGAAGCTTCACCTCAACATGAGGGAGAACTTTACATTGAAGGTGGCAGAGCACTGAAAAGGCTGCCCAGGGAGGTTGAGGTGTCTCCCTGACATTCAAAACCCTCCTGGATATGTTCCTGGATCTCCAGAGGGTCCTTCCTACCCTAACTATTCTGTGATTTTCTAAACTTGTTAAGCATCATGAATTTGATCTAAATGATGTCATACACTCTATTAATATACATTTAAATGATTTTAAAATTACTTTTGGAAAACATCAATCTAAAAAAGTAGTCATTGAAAATTTCAGCACAAACTTCAGAAATTTCAGTTCCTGTGAACAATTACCTTGAGGTCATGTAGACTAGAATGAAACCAGCCACAGTCTAACTTGTGTCACAGTTGGTGAGCTGTTCCTTATGATAATCCTGTAGCATTGGTGAAAGAATTTTGCAAACATTTTTCTGCTGTTCTGTAATCAACATTATTTAATGAAATGTTGACTCTTCCTACACTTAAAACACTAATAAGCATTACCTTTATTCAAAATAAAGTTTTGGCTGCACTATTCTTTGTATTCTTTTTTATTCTGTGAATGAAATCCTAAAATGTTTCAGCTTCCACATAAGGTCTGTAATTTTTTTTCTGCTCTGTGATCTGGTGTCATCAAAACCAAAATTTCAAAGTGGATGTCACTGTGTCTTTTACATCTAATGAGTCCGCTGTAAAATCAAAATATTTTAAAACTCTCACAAACACAAATTCTTTAAATAAAAAGCAAATATTTAGTTATTTAAGTAAAGAATAACCAGATAAGAGAAATTTGCTTGATATCCTTTGTCTATTACCCTTTCTTTTCCCTACTCAGTCTGCATAGCACCAGTCTCAGACCCTTCTAGACTCCTTCTGAGGTCTTTTTGCTAATTTTTCTCCATTGTAAAATGTAATTTCATAAGTGTCAAGCTCTTACTTGTGACTGTATACCGACTCTCATGTTTCCATGGTTCTCTGCCTTGAGTATGCTCACCAAGTCCCTCAGGGTAGGAAATGTCTCCCTTTCTCTTCCCAGTAGGCTCCTTCTAGCTGCTTTATTAAGATAACATAAACATAATTATTGTTATGATATAACATGTTGTTAGTTGTTGGTTAGCAGCCATAAAAGAAAGCAGGATGCAGTCAGTATCTGGGCAGCCTTAGAGCACACGGTGCATATTCTTGTCAGTGCATGTGCCAATACAGATTGAATAAGGAGCGATCTTTGGAACTATCTTGTCTTTCAGAAGCACTCTGAGCTTCTCTTGCACTCTGGGCTGTCTGCTGGGTGTCAGTGCAACCTGATTTACTCAGAACACTAGTGAGACATGCTAAAAGAACTCAGTTTCCAGGGCATATTTTAGAGGCATTATTTTCAAACCTCCACACCTCAGCCAAATCAAAACCAATTTTTCCTGGAGCACTCAAATGTTCTGTTCTGAATAAGGAGTAAGTATCTGCCAATTTCTAGTTTTCTAGGTTCAGCTGATTCATCAGTACAGTTTTTCAGCAAGTAATCATAAGGCAATTTATAACAGAAGTCAATTTCAGTCTACTTACATTCTGGAGAACTAAATTAATCCAAACACTGCAGAAAAATAAACAAACTATAGATTTAAGCTAGGCTTGAAAAATTTTAATCTCTAAGACAAAAATTTTAGGAATGTATTAATGGAGGGGGGAAAAGGATTTTAGAAAGCAGTATTTAGGAACCTACTGTAAGAATATCATCTGTACCAAACATTAATTAGTTTGAAAAGCAGTTACTTCAGTCAAACTATTTTTCTGGCACTCTAAGATGTATTGAAGTGTTGATAAACACAAATTTTGAAGTGGTTTTCTGACTATAGAGTTCACAAAAGATTCATTGTAGTAATTCTATAAATACAAAACAATTGTTTAAGCATCTCAATTCATAAAGCCAAACTTGTTAATCATAAACATTACTCTGTGTTGGTACATCAGTGATGTGCATGTCTGCCTAACAGTATATATGATAATATATATGACTGACTAAGTGGAAAAAAATCTTATTTCTTTACAAAAACTCCTACACATAGGAATAGTAAAGTAGAGGAAAAAAATTGTCCTTGGACTTGCTCCTCGATATGTCCTGTCTCAACCTCCTTTCCTTTAGAAAATCAGGATAGAAAGCGAAGTAAATGTTAATGGGTTGGTCTTGGCTAGTTGCCAGACCAAACCCAGACAAACTCTTAACCTCCTCAACCAAGATGGGATAGAAAATAAGATGGAAAAGCTAATGGGTTGACATAGGGACGTCACTTATCAGTTGTCATCACACATTTCACTTGGGTAAAATTAATTTACTTTATTGACAAAGAAAATAAATTTGGATAATAAGAATCAAAGATAAATACATATTTATGTTTGGAAGATGTGAAAGTTATTTTCTGAAAACACACATGAAATTAAATTCTATTTGTTCTCCTGAATGAAAATCATAGCTACATATTTGATAGCATCAGTAATCTCCCAGCTTGAAAAGTATCTTTTCTTGCTTCACAGGGCTCTGGAGATGCTTGTATGCTCCCCTGTTAGAAGCTGTCTTTGAAAAGAGCCATTCATTGGTCACCTTCTAAAGCTTTTGAAAGTTAAGGAAGGCACCCTTAAGAATATTTTTACCAGGAAAATTGCAAGCAGTTTGTGAACATGAATGTGTTTTAGGCAGAACTATAGCCATCTCATAAATCCTTCTGAGATGAGGAGAAAAGGAAGCTCCTGTATCTCCATATACAGGAAACACAAAGCACCATCTCATTCTTCTTGAGATGGCAGTGCAGTAGAAACAACCTCACAAAATGACAGTTGAATTATATCCATTGGATGCAAATGACTCATTGGTGTCAGAAAGAACTAAGAATGTCTGAAGGAAACTAAGGATGTGCATGTACAGGATGGACCTTTCTCCACTTGTTCTGCATGTAATCACTAGCCTTATGTATGTTCTGTCTGGAAATAGAAATTTCTTTCTTCTAGTTGCTGTAAAAAGAAGGTTGGAACTCTGCTTTCCCCTGAGAGTCAGGCAATGGTAACAAACCCTTTCTGCTTGCTCTGAGGGACTCATATGTGAAGCAAGAGACAAGAGAGCTTTGAAAGCTGTTCCCAACTCACTGCTATTGGTCTCTGGCCTGGTACCAATGAAGGCCGTCTTTGTGTGACTGGATCAACTATCTTGGCATGGATTTTTGCCTTTGTGCCAGCTGGGAGTCAAATTTCACTGTGCTTTGCACTTCATCTACACACTGGCAGAAGCCAGATTTCCCTGCAGGCTGCTTAACCACCTTGGCATGGCTTTTGTCCAAATGCTGTCTGGGAGCTGGTTCCTCTGTGGCCTTCTCAATTCTCTTGGCATGAGACAATTGCTCAGACACCAACTGAGAGCTCAGTTCCTGCAGCCTGCTGTTTCCATCTGCTGGTTCTGAGTGGCAACAAAAAGAGGGGCTATCCTTCAAACCACCTCAGATTTTTTTCTTTGGAATTTTCTGGGGGGAAATAAAACCAATCCTCAGAGATAAAGAAACATTAGGTTAAACATTCTGTGAAACCTCTGTTCCAGAAAGAAATTGGAAGTTCAGCCCCTGTGTGTCTCAGTCAGTTCCACCTGGGCAATCAAGCTACATCTGGCTGTAATTAATCTGCAAAAAAAATGAAGGGCTGCCCTGTGGGATGCATCCACTTAGAAAATCCACAGTGATTTCTGTATGATATGCCTCTTACTTACAGATGTGTTCTAGGCTCTTGATCTTCAATCCTGATCTCAGAATCGTTTTCCTTAATGCTTTTTGCAATTGCTGACTGGTTTGCCTGACTTTATGATTGTCTGCTCCTTTCCTTATTCTTCAGTTCAATAACATTGGACTGAATATGCTCAGTCAATAACATTGGACTGAATTGGAATAACATTCTTAGAGTCTTGACTATATTGCAGATTTATTTTTCCAGACTAGAAGAAAAATATTTCCTTTTTTGGTTCACTATAAATAGGTCTGTCTAATTTTTATTCAGCCTTAAGTGCTGAGTACAAATGTCCCTGTCTTAAGCTACATTTCCATTAAAGGATATTGTCTGGATACATGGAAGTCTGGACATCTCTTCCTGACAAATGATGTTTAGTTTAGATTCTGTGTGAAGATCTCTCTCTATCTGTATGGAGATGGAAAATATTTATCTTCTACAAACTGAAACAAGGCTGACAGAATTCACTGTTTTTGCAGCTTAATGCACCAATGTATCTGCAGTTTTGCTAAACCCAAATGATGAAGAGTCCTGAATCAGACATGAGAAATCATGACACTTCTTCTAAAAACTTATGACTACTAAGCATTTATAAAAGCTGCATATCTCAAGTGTCCTTGGCATTTGGGAGGTGGGGACGTGGTGGGGGAGGAAGAAAAGTAAAGGGAATGCTGATTACTGGGAAGCATTAAGCAGAGAAAATAGCTTTACACTCTCCTTACTGGAGATCTTAGTAGGCAGATTGGAACGTTACTACCACTCCTATGCACCACATAATAATACCCCATAAATGTGTTAAAATTTTTCTTCTGTATTATAGTTTGACTTTGAGTAAGCGCTTTGAAAATGTCTGAAAAGGAAGACACTAGACAGCTCTAAAAAATTGATATTCCCTTGATTAACTTGTTAGGTCACATAGTCTTTGCCCATTGCTTGGCTTGTATGATAGGAAGACACTGGTCTGCCTATTACACATTTTATTATTAAATAATAACTTTTTTCTAATAACTTTGAATGCATAAGAACTATCTGTGGGCAGAGAGTCAATGCCAAATGTACTTACAACTTCTTGGCCCACAAGCCCAAAAGGTGAGTTCCTGACTTCATTTGAAGTCTTTATATTTTTCTAGATATCTTATAACAACCACTCTGTTTAAGTACAAGGGCAGTGGCCACTCTAGTTTCCTTCTGGACACAGTTGGAAATTCTGATAAAGCTGAAATAATTTGATAGCAAAAATCTTCCCCAAAAGAAACCAAGATGCCAAAATAGAACAGAAAACAAAACCAAAATCCAGTTAGAATAAAAGTCCTTTTCCAGGCTGTATTATTTTTACTGAACACCTCTTACAGGGCTACTTGAACAAAATGCATAATTTTATTTTTGCTCTTGCAGTGATGCTTTGCCACAATTTCTTTCCAGTTCCCTACGTGTTAGCCTCTACAGAATGCAGGTTGATTAAGATGGCTACAGAGACAGGTCAAAATAGATTGCATTTGTGTTAACGGGTTCCTTCCAGACATATTTTCACAGATTTTCTAAAAAGCTAAATTGTATTATAATTCAGATGAATTCTGAAGTCATTCTGTTTTGAAGTATAAAGATTTGTGTAAATGCATTCAACATGCACTTCAAAAACTGGCAAAAATAGTACTTTGAAGGAAAAACAGGACATATTCTCAAATCACATTTTAAAAAGCTTAAACCAGGTTCTGACTTCTGGGTTAGGTATATTCTGAAATGTATATTCATCATTTAAATAAATTATATAGTATATACTGAAAACAGTACACTGAAAATGCAATATAAATAGTGCAGTTTGGCTGTCATTAGTTATCATTAATTTTGAAGGCACTTGACTGTCATGCTAGCACCAGTATGCTTTGCCATGTATAAATATAAATGAGGGAACATTTAAATTTTTTTTTCCAAAATCCATAATAAAACAGAAAAACAAAAAGAGAAAAACAACAGGTATTTTTTTTTGTTTAACGTATAGAGACTTCCTCCATGTGCTTTGCAACAGCAAAGCTCAGCATCTTTCTGAGTTGTTGTGAACACCTAGAACACCAAGAAGGAGCAGGCTGGACCCCTCCCCACAGAGAGGGCTGAAACCTGTGATGCCTGGAGGAGCCTGGGCAGAGGAACAGGAGACCAGAACAGGAACAGTGCCAAAACATGCTAAGTTTTGAACATTGCCAAAGACAAATACACCCAGCTTCCTACAAAAGCCTGCACTAGGGACAACTGAACAGTTACTGAAAGTCGAAGTCACAGCCTCTGCCAAACTATCCATGGCAGGCAGACTTCCTCTACCTTACTTTAAAGTATTTTTTTACTTCTCAGTGGTAATCACACCAGGATTAATCCCTCAATATTTTAACTAGATGAAACTCAATTCTTTCATTCTCTCATGTCTTGTTAAAATATTAACTTTTGGGGATTTAGGGAACCTCTCACAGATCATTTCCATAATACCTAGTGCTGGGATGGACCACATTAAAATCAATTTCTCTTTATGCTGCTATAAATCAAATTGCAAATGCAATTTAATGTTAAATTTTTAACCTTTTTAAAACACTCATGAACCAATCATTTAAGATTAGATAGCAGCACTTAAACATTCATTTGTTCTTCTTCTTTTTTACATTTTCCAATACAACAACAGCTAAAGAGAAAGGAAGCACTATATTTGTAGGTATACAAAGAGAAGGGTAATAGTAACTATTGAAATGTCTCATTCCAGCATCAGTGTTTTACAAAGTATTAAAAATTATTGTTCCTTTAATTACAAATAAATATTAAATTTAGAAATCTTAAAAATAGTGTTTATAAAAGAACATGGATTTATAAAATATCATGTGTTTTATTTCCCATTTTTTTTTAAAACTTTCTACAAAACTATGAAAAGAACTACATATATACGTTGGGAAAACAAATATATCACTGTTATGTAGGGAAGCATCTGTCCACATTAATATGCCTACTGTTTTTTAGCAATCCAATCTTATGTTTATAGTGTTTTTAATTAATAGAGACCAATTAATGTTTTTAGAACTTTTTACATGTTATTGATTTTTAAAGTATTTATTCACTATTTTTCTGACTGAGTATAAAATTTTAATGAAAATTCATCTGCCTTGAATCTCTATTTTACTGGGCAGTAGAAGAAAAAAAGTAATTGAAATGATAAAAAAAAACCCCTTGAGTGTGAATAGAAAAGCCCCCTATCCGTGGAATAGCTGTGCCAAAGCTATTTTTTGTGTGAGTAAAATGTTTAAAATCCCGTTAGGCTTCAAGTTCTTAAATGAAATTTAAGTTCCACAAAGACCTTTCCATGTTCTCAGGTGGGGGTGATTTCCAAATATATATATAGCTACTGTCAGATTAAGTTCTTAATGACTGAATTTTTCAGAAAGAGTGCTAGGAATATCTTCAGTGACATTCAGCAAATGAATTGTTAAGGAGATCCTTCAGATTCAGATCTAGCTATAAACTTTTTATACATGATCCTCGCTGCCCTAAGGGGATTCTTTGTGAGGTCAGAGTCTTAGCCAAAGTTATCTGAATACTTTCAAATTATATGCATTAACCTGACTACTTAAAGTAAGTGCTGTCAATTTTTATCTTAAATAATGGCCTATGATGTTCACATAGTTATTTTGCAACCAGTATTACATTAAGTCTGTGAAGTGTTCTTCACAAAGTCACATTTCATTCTAATTTGAAGCTCCTACTGTGAGCAGAATTGTTTGTTCACACTCTATTTATTTCCATAGTAATTGTAATAAACTAATTTCACTGTCAGAACAGTGCAAGGTATTCAGAGATAAGCCCTTTAGAATACAATTTTCCAATCATAAGAGGAAAGACCTGATTTTTTAAAAAATTTAATTAAATATAGATCAAGTTTAGATATAGCCCCTCCCAAGTTAGGAATAGCATTTTCAATTTGATTAACAAATTTTGAAAAGTTATCTACCTATCTGCTTACACATTTACTATGTTTTCATGTACATTTTTGTACTGAAAAGATATGCATATTTCAGTATATTTTCACTGATGTGGCCAGTCTACTAAGGATGATCACAGAACATATTTTAGTGATGTACAGAGTTGACTTGGTAATTAAAGAGGGCCTTCAAGAAAGATGGAGAGAGGTTTTTGACAAGGGTATATAGTAATAGGATGAGGGTAATTACTACAAACTGAAAGAGAGTAGGTTTAGATTTTTTATATTGGGTAGCAATTCTTTATGGTGAGTGTGGCAAACACTGGAACAGCTTGCTCAGAGAAGTTGGGAATGCTCTATCCCTGGAAGTGTTCAATGCCAAGCAGGATGGGGCTCTGAACAATCTCTTCTGAGATATTTCTCTGCCCACATCAGGAGAGTCAGAACGAGAAGATTTGGAGGGTGTTTTCCTACCCAAACCATTTTATGATTCTGTGATTTATCATAATTTACCAGTTGAGAAACAAAAGAATAAAGCTACTTATTTTGTCTTGTATGCAATGAAGCCTAGAAAAAGAGATAATACTTCCTATTCATGAGGTTCTTTTGCACTTCTGATTTCATTTTCTGACTTTCAGTTTATGGTTACTCTCAGATTATTATACTGTTCTCTGTCAAAAGACTTGACTAACAGATCTTACTTTATTTACTTTACTCAATACTGTGCTGGTTTTGTTCAGTAATCCATGTCAGATTCTTGGTAAAGAAAGTTTTTCTTCGGCTCATTTTCTGTTTTTCTGTGCCCTATACAATTTGGAGTTATTTTATGCAGGCTCATATACCACAGCAGACAGTCAAGCTCCACCCCCAGATCTGGAATGGTCTCACTCCTCCATGCCTGGAGACTGACAGAAGCTCTTGATGAACACATTAAAGAATTTTTTCCTTTAGAGCTTCATGTTCAAAGTGTCATTCTGTACATCATGGTTAAGCATAAAGCCAAAATATTTCTTCTAGAAAACCTTACTAAAATAATAATAATAAAAAAAGCTGCTGAACTCCTGTATTATAAAGATAGGCATTCTAAATAATACAGAAGAAAGGTATCTAATTCTTGTATATGATGGGTCTGCATCAACTTTTAAACTTTAATCCACTGAATATATTTTGAGCTCTGAAGTGAACATTTGTCTTAATTCTGTCTTTTGAACACCTCTCAAGAAAATGTACAGAAGATATATCATGGCGCAGAGACCTTGAATTTCAACAGAAGTAAAGAGCACTTTTAACATAGTTGATGGTGATGTCTATGAACTAAAAAAAGGAGTTATGTAACTGACAGGAAATTTAGGGAACAAGAACAAGGAAAGCACTGTGAATGTTCTTTAGGAAAATGAAAATGAAGTGTCATATTCTTTCATTTAGTAAAGTTTTATTCCGTTAAATATAATTATTTTTTCATCAAGTTTTAATGAAGATGAGTTTGCTAGGAAACTCTTTCTGATTTCAAGTGTGCCTGTGTAAATATGGGGTAACTAATTTACACTGATGACAGCTCCTGGACTGAAATAAAAACTGTTCAGAATAATTTTAATGTTTTCTCATTATTAAAATAAGGAAACATGTTGTTACAAAAGAGACAAAACTCAGCTGTCATCTCCTAGTGTCAAGTCAATATCTGTACTAAGTTGTGAGAAATGAGATTTATGCCATTCTTGTAAATCGCTGATTCCTCCCCAGCAGACTTCCACTTAAGATTTTGGTTTTGGAACCATGGATCCATGTTTCTGCCTCTTACAGATTGAATTAACCTGACATTAATATTAAGAGATAAGTGATTATTCTCTGTGCTGTAGGTTCTAAAGGGATGATGGCAACAAAGCTCTCCTTATACTGATATTGTCTTTGATACCTGTGCCTGAGTACATGTTTACTTTATTGGGTCAAAGGGCATTTACCACTTGTGTAAATACTACTTTAACTATTGCATTACCTATATCTATGCAGCATTTTGGTATGAACTCACTGGGTGATGATAACTAGATTATACCTTTCACATGTTAATGCAAGTGGCCATACCAAATGTGTGGCCAATATCCCCTCACACACACCCAAGGACCTATCCAGCATATCTCGATCAAAAAAAAGTATTTCATCTCTCTACTAAAATTCCTGCACAGAAATGCTGCCTATTGCAGCACCAGGGACTACAAATTATGTCTGTCAACAGAATTCATTCATCTATATCTATCACAAGAAATAAATAGAAAATAAGTAGAATAGGTTTTTTATTATATCCTTAACAATGATGGAAATAGAGACTATCCTAATAGCAAAGCTGCTTCTCTCTTCTCAGGAGATGGCCTAGATTATTGCTTTTCTTTAGGCCAGTCTCCCCTTAGTTGAGGAAACCAGCATTGAGAGATCATTATAGACGATCGCCCTCAGCTGGTGCTGAGATGCATGTGAAAAATCAGCTTCAGCAGGGGATTGTCTTCAGAGCTTGCAAGGCTGTGTAAATCCCCCTCACTGGTTCATTGTTGTTTTCTAAATTTTAGCATAAGCAAAGAGATACTAAACATAGAATAAAAATAACTTTTTTTTAGGATTTTATTGACTAGTAAACAGAGTATTATAATACTTTAGATTTAAGGTTTTCTATATGGTCATAATGTGGCAAAAGATTTGGAACTAAAATTCCAAGCTGTATGTGCAAAAATAATTTTTTTTCAGTAGTTGTAATTCTGGTGTAGGTGATGAGGAAGGCTGTGCCTTTATGCACAACCAGCATTCTGAAAACGTGAACCCTGTCACTAGTCCAAGAATTAGCAAGTCATTGGCATAGAGGTAATGCAAATGTCTGCTTTGAGAAAATGGACATGACTTGGAGATTGACCAGCTCCTAGCCACCTTCACAAATAAGTATTTGACTAATGGTTACAGGAACTCTTGACATGGGATTTTGGACAGTTCTCAAGATTCCCCGAGACAGCTCCTGCTATGACTAATCTAATTTATGTATTGATTAACACACTGTGTAGGAACTCCCAGAGATTCACAGGTAGTTTCTGCTGCACAGATTGTAGATAGATAATTGTAAATAGAAACCATACCCAAATATGAAGAAATTGTCATTTCTAAGTTGTAAAGATGTTGAGAGATATTTTCTGCAGTTAAAACATCTAATCAAGTGTGGTAGGGTAGTTGCATAGTAGAACAGCTGTTTTATGAAACTTGAATACAACAGTGGTTTGGAGAGTCTCAGTCAATCCAGTTGAAGATGTCACAAGAATCCCTGCAACGGAGGCTCCCATGACTGTCCCAAAAACAATTGACCATCCTGTTTGGGAGACCTGATTATCCTTCCAGTAATTACTCTCTGCCAACCTTAGAGTAGTAATTCCTTTGGGGGAAGCACTCTGTTGTTATCTGTGCAAGAGTAGATATGGGCCTATGTTTTTTTCAGAAGAGTTCCCCAAAGAGGTGGCACACACTGCTCAGCAGGGAAATGACTCTGACGGTCTTAGACCCTCCTGAGACATGCGTGTTGTATCATGAACAGTGCCCACCTACCATAGGTATAAAACATATACCACCTACAGGTTACACAACTGCCCAGGCCTAAACTACAGACAGTTGTGCAATTTTGTCTGTTGACAGGGCATGAATTACCCTTGCACAGGTAATGACCAGCATGCCTCGCTGCCATTAGTCACACGGTTCTCCACCCAGAAGCTCAGGCTACTAAGGGTGCTCAATCAAAATATAATGTTTTATATGTAAGAATGGCATTTTCAAATGCCTGAAGGGAAGATATTTTTTTCATCCTTTTTTTTTTCTTTATTTTTTTAAAGAAAAATGGAATTGAAGCTTAATTCCTGTCGTGTGGCAATTAAGTCTGCTTTCAATTAGCTATGAGCTACTGCATTGTCAGGTATAGCCTGAACAGTATCCCAAATGCCTTTGGAATCATCATGTCATGCTGTAGGCTGAAGCAGGGCATTGTGCAGGGCTGACATGAAGCAATCCTAACTGCAGACCACTTTCACTTCGCCTAACATTATCACAGGCATGAAAGTCTTTCTTTTGTGATGGGATGATAAAATATTGGCTAGAAAATACCTTTATACTTATGTTTCTGGCCATAGTTAGAAACACTACTCCCTTTTGCTATTCCATGTATTATTTCCATCCTTTAAGCAAGAAGAAGATTGAGGGCCCTACTTCAAGGGCATGGGGCCTCCCAAGATCTAGTGTCAGGCATGCCTAACAGGATAACTCTTATGGTAAGGAAGTTCTCTTATTCAAACAAACTGCAACAAAAAAACACACTGTGGCAGATTGTCCAGAATGTTGCTTTCATAAGGCCTACCTCTACCAGAGACACATCTTGTGTTACCAGTACTGTCATTCTGACATGTCCTCTAGGCACTCCTCTAAAGGTGGTTGTAACAACGTGCCAAGGAGCTGGGAATCCTTAAGGAGTCTGAATATTTCAAATGTATTTATCCAAACTGAGACAAAATTAACACTGGTCACATGATCAAAGTCACATGATGTTCATGTTTATGTGTCACTTGGGTCTAGAGTCACATTACAGGCTGCAATGCTGCAATATGCCCCTGATCCTTCGTGTCTCATAGGTGATATGCAGCTGGCTGCTTTTCTGTCAGACAAGTTTTAATCTGAGGGGAAAACCTTTTTTCCACAGTAGGCTTGTCTAAGATTGGCTTTTTTCTAACAAAAATCTTTGGAGAGCTTAAAAACAACTATCATCTTCCAGAAGTTATCAGATTCAGATGGGGTTAATAGCACAGAGCAGGCACAGTAATAGAAGCCCAGGGGAGACTCACAGTTCAGAAGTAAATGGCTATATTGGCAAATCTATGTATGACAGCAAGATGATCTAATCCCTCACTAAAGGCCTATATCAGTCTCCTTCCCTGCCCCACACCAGATGGTACCAACAGTGCTCTTGAGATCTCTGCCCAGAAAAAAAGGAGCTGGTCTGCCTTCACTGTGTGAAAAACAGCATGCCTGCAGTGGTTCTATATTTTGTCTCCATATTCTATTTTATATGAGTACCTCAAGCATAACAAATTAGTAATGAATTTAATTCTCCCCAAAGTGGAGTGGACATTTCAGTATTGGCTTGTTGGCTATTCCAGCTGTGCCTTCATGTTCTTCCTGATTGAATTTAAATGTAAACTGAAGGGACTACTGAAATCATGAGAATCTGCTCATGGAAGTCTAGACTAGCTGGTGTTGCTGCTATGTGTTACCTTAGCAATCAGTCCCTGTGACAAACAGTTCTGCATCTGATGGTTTGATAATAGACTGCTACATTGCTATCTGTGTTATAGTTATTGCCACCTCTGTCACCGTTTTGCCCCAAATAGGTTTAATGCTGGAGGCGCAGAAGAGAGAATTTCTTCTGAGACTTTCACCTCACTGCAAAGTGTTAAACCTTACTGATCCAAGCCTCTTGATTGCCAGAGCCTGCTTTACTGCACCAAGGATCATTTCAATGCAACCATGAGACACGTCCCTTGTCACCAGGGAATCCCCAATTAACCTGCTTCAGCAACTCTTACAAAAAAGCTATGTGCAATCGATGGATTTTATCCTCATTAGAGGTGTCTTGACTGTTCCTGCAATTAGTGTTATACCTGCTGAACATGAACTGAGGCTTGGAAGTTAAAACTGCACCAATAAATTTACATCTATAAAGGGTGTATCAGGCATTGATGGAAGGGAGGCACCTTTCAGAACACATCTTACTGGTTTGGACAAAGTGATTCTGTATGAAACAAGAATACAGGCTAGAGAGTGACCTGTCTGTCACATTCCTAAGGTCTGCTTTTCTACCTACTGACAATCAGCACTTCAGCAGGAAGGGCAGAGAGACACGAGTAATTCAAGCAGACCTCTCAGAAGGCATGAGAGTTTTTGTAAATGAAGTCTGTTTTGGATACAGAAAATATAACAGATCTGAAGTAGGATTTTTTGTGGTTGTTTTTAATTTACATTCAAACGTATATACACATTCAGTTCTGACACATTTTTCTTCTTTTTTGAATTATTCCTTTCCTCCTCTCCACCCCTCCCCCAGACACCAAGTGCTATCATTTTTTTTGTACAGGATTTTACAAGGAAAAGAAGACAAAAAAAGCTGATGTTCGGAAAATACTCAACTGAAGATCTCCAAGAACATAGTCTTTTTAAATGTGCCCTTGATATAAGAAACATTTTCCCAGAACAAAAAGGCACCATCCAGTACTTGAAGGCTGCCATCTCTATAAATAAGAAGTGAAGTGGAGGAGTGGGTTAAGCAATAAAACTTTTACTCACACAGTAAGCAAAAGGAGAGAAGAGGCAATGAGAATCACAGTGTCCACAGCTTCTTGAAGTTACAGTAAATGTCTATGACCAATTACGCAGATGCAGTGATGTTAATAAATGCTGCAACAATTTCTTTGGTGAATAAAGGGCTCTTTATCCTCATGATAACCAGGTTGCACATTATTTTCCACTTAACTATCTTCTCACGTTGTATAAAAGCAACATCTTTTTTTTAACCTTCACTAGTTAGAATCCTGCTGGTTTAAAGACATCAGCGGTTGTTTAAACCAATTTTTTTTCCTAAATAAAAGAATCATTTCATGAATCAGAATTCCTACAGCTCTTTGAAGAATAAGAACACTATATGTTTTAAAGGAATTAATACCTTTTCCTGTCTAGTGAAAATAATAGTTTTGGATTTCTTTTTCTTGACAGTCTATATTCTGACAGCAGACCCTCAGTCTACCATGATCTCCTCACAAAGTCCTTATTCTTAGGCCACCCCTGCTCAGTTCAGACCCTCATCTGTTCTCTGCCAATTATCTTAGGCCTAGATGCACGAGAGAATTCAAGACCTAAAATGTCTTTGGAGGTAGATGGAACTGGACATATAAGAAGGTGCAAAATCCTCTAAAGTTAATTAGTAGCTGTTCATATAAATTTGAAAATTTTAACAAAGACTTTTCCATCTCTGTTTGTGTTTCACTACACTCATCTGTTTTTATACAGCAGTTCCAGAAAACTTCACATATTCCAATGGTCAAAATGCTGAAAAGGTTATGACTAATTATTTCTAGAAAGGCTTACAGTTAGCCATCAGTAGAGAGAACTAGGATGGGAACTGTGGAAAAGTCTGTGTAGAAAATTTATTATCAGTACTTTCATTATTTAGGAAAACATTCTACATACAAAATCTGATTATTATTTATGAATCTATTGTTGTCCATTTCTTGTCTACCATTTAACCAAGATAACTTTAATATATAGCCTTCTAAGCCACTGCATATTAGAAAGTTTTTCAGCTCAACCCATAGTAAATTTTCAAAAGGCAAACTGACTAAATTTTCATATCTAGATCTCTGTGCTGTAAACAAGTACCTTCCTTCAATGTGGCCTAAAATGTTTTTTATTGTTTCTAGATGCTCCATACTCACCAAAATACTTCCATACTTTGGAACAGGTTCCATTTGAGATTATTTCCAATCTAACTTTCTTTTCCAAAGATTTGAAGCACCCTATAGAAATATGTTGTTTCTATGAATACATTTGCCAGTGAACTCCTTTTCTAAATTATTTCTGGGAAGTGAAAAAATGAGGAAAAAAGGTCAATAGAACTGAAGCTGTTTTACAGCTGAGATGTATGTTTATCAGAAAATATTGCAGCATTTTTACAGATACAGTCATTAAAAACATTTTATAATACAAATTGTTTCTGTATTTACTCTGTTGACGGAAACAAACTAAAAAAAGTATTATATCATTATTTGCCTCATTGAAGAACACCTCCTGGAATACCAGGAACGACTGAATAAACCAGGGACAAAATTTGTGACTAATGATACAGTCAGAGGCATGGTCAGCTCTGAGTCACTATCTCTTGCTCCACAGTGGGCGATACACTCATTATAAGCTGATGCCTGGAAGAGCTGGAACAGAGGCTAGATGGAGTTGGGGAATAAAGGATATTTATTGAGAGGTCACCCCCAGACAGCACCAGTGTTACAAATCAGGCTCTGTCTGGATGGCTCCAAAGATGGAGGCCGAAGGGAGGGGGCCCAGTCCCAAAACCACACTCTTTTTATATGTTTGGGTCCATTTGCATACAGGAGCTTCATTTGCCCACCCTCCTCCTTCCACGTTGTTTCACTTCGAGCCTGAAGTTTGGAAAAGGTGTCCTTGAGTCCCAATCAGAGTAGTATTGTTATGTCTTCCTCACCCTGTGAAAGGATCTCAGCACCCTGAACAAAACCACACACCGATGCAGAATAGAAAACCCAAAAGCCCAAGGCATCAAAGCCCATCTCCTGGTAGTGTGCTTCTGTACAAATTCTATCAGTGTTTCCACCTATTTACTCTGGTCTGTGGAGGAACATGACTTTATGTTCATTTGTCAGCAGATCTTGGAAACATAAGGCTTTTAAAAAATTAGAGCAATAAAGATGTAAGTAATCAGTTTGATCAACCATGGATGAGCAAAGATCCCCACAATACAGATCTTCTAATTTTATACTTTTGATTGCTGTTCCAACCTGACTTTATGTCTGTAGTAAAAGTAATTATTGAGAATATGAAAGAGTTCAGATCATTCAGTTCTTCTGGAAAATCAAATAATGAGGATCATAATTGTCAAATCAATAATAAGCTGAAGTTCTCTGCCATTGTCTATACAATGCCCTTTTATTTTCTTGCAAGATACCTGTAACTTGCAAAAGCTGCTGCTATGCATTACTTTTTCTTTCTGATCAAAATGCCCACTGTACAGCATTTACAGCTTTCAAAGATCAGGTCCCATTATAAAGGACTTTTCCCACTTTGTTCAACACAAATAGCATTTATTAAATGACAAAAAAGCATTGGTAAAATAATATTAAGAGTATAAATACAATCAGGAAAACACTATGAATTAGTGATTTTTTTTTCCCTTTCTGCATTTTTCTTAACATACTGAGGTTTAAAGGAAATGCAGTCTTTTGGCACACAATGAGTTATTTCCTGTGCTAGACAGTAGCTATTATTACTTCAGGGATGTAGTAAGGGACTGAAATTATTTCACAGTATAACAGAAGTGTCAGTAGGAGTCTCCTGCCGGAACTTGGGCTATTGCCAGCAGTGCATAGGGGCAGCTCTTATCTGTGTCTGGCAGAGTCTTCAAGATGCCCAGGAGAGAGATTTCACAGCCTCTCTGTGCAACTTATAACAGTGAAGTACTACCTACCTTGTGGCCTTTTCCCCCCTCAATATCCAATCTTAGTTTTCCAAGCTGCAGATTGTTACCACTGTAACAATTATGTTGTTGAACATTGCTGCAAAGAGTTTGGCACTGTGATCATTTAAAAAAACCCAAACCAAGAAAAACCCAACCAGCCAAAAAGCAACCTTGATATATCTGCTCTGACAGCACAGAGTGAACATGACCCTGAAGAGGGGCACAAAAGTAGGCTCTAGTGCTTTATATGTTGACATATCCAGTCTTTTTTGGTGAGCAGAACAGGAAAGAATCCCTGAAAAGTCAGTCTCGTTTGTTTATTCTTTCCCAGAAAAATGTGAATTATTACTCAAAAGTAACCACGTTTGTGACAGTTTAGTTATGGAACTCACAACACCTAAAGTTTTCAAAAGATAAATATCAATCACTAAATAATAACAGTACTGTTGCAACACCGGGCATTAATAATGAGATGTTAGAGAATGGTTCTGGAGTAAGGAGGTCTCCAAGAAAACATAAGATTTGGTCTCTACTTAAGAAGAATATTTAATGTATTAAATATAATAACACCATACTTGAAGGAACATTAAAAAATGCCTGAAATTCCTTTTGAGCTTGAATGAGAATGAAATGTTAAATAATATAAGATCTAAGACTACTAGATATTCCTTGTGCTTGCCTATTTTTAGTTATAAAACAGATGAGTTCATTTGTGAATAAACTGTAGCACACTATAGCAAGATATAAATTCCTCAAGAACTTGATTATTTAAAGGAAACTAACTGCAGAAGATGAGACCTATGTAAATGTCTTAGCTGAAATACAATACCTGTAGCACAGTGCTGAAATCTGTAGAGATCACAACAGAAAACATGAAGTGTGAAAGGAAACCTTTGGGACTTGTAAAACAGTATGTTAAAATATTCTGAAGTTATAAATAGCACCCTACTTTATTGAAAGGAGTCTCCAGAGATTGTAATGGAAAATGAATCAACATTGTTGGCCTCTTTTCTAAATCTGTTAGAATGCTCTATTGGAAAGCACAGTTCTCCTTCATTAATAAATTTTGTACAGCTATAATGCTTTATTACATATAGAGGGAAATGAAAGGTGCAGCAACTTGAACACATAAGTTTCTATACAAAGTACAGGTCAGATTGATAACTGAGTTATGGTTGAACTTCACATATTTGTTAGTTTATAAATACATTTATCAAATACAGCAGTAAATCTGGAGAATTTATCTGGTTGATGGATGTAAGGCCCCAAAACTCAGGCAACAAGACTTTTAAAAGGGCTTACAGTGTTCACATACTCTGAGTTAGATGCATAAGACAAATACTGACAAGATATTCTCCAGAGGTCAAAACAAACACAAAAACTTCACTGGCAGCATTAGAAAATCAGAGCACTTTGTAAAAAGGTTTACTACTACATTCAACCAGCATAAACCTTCTACAAAGCATTAACTTAATGCATTCACCCTCACAAATTCCAAGTCCATGGAATTTTAAATTACCTAAAATTTCAGAGAAGAAGGCAGTAGAAGAAGTTAGAGAGAAAGAAACAAGTACAGCTACCATTCCTATTTCAAATAGTGTTCAGCTGACAGAAATTCCAAGGACAGTTAGGGTCAAGACATATACTTGCATTGCTTTCTGCTTTAAATACCCTTGCCCTTCCTGCAGATGGGGCTTCATGTCATTTGGCCACTCGAGAGCTGGGTTAGAGGCTCCAGGGGCAGGTGTGGAGCATGGCCTATGGTATGCCAGGGACTGGCAGCCACTCCAGGCTGGGGTGCTGGCTCTGGGGCTTGGGTGTACGAGGCAGAGCACTGTCTGTCCAGGGCAAGGCCCGACCTGCACCTTCCCCTACACATTAAATGTTTATTTTACATTTTAATTGTCGTTACTATTCCAGTCTCTCACCTAGAAGAGGTGATCCTACAGTGGAAAAAATAAACCACCATATCCCTGTGCAAGAATCGTCAGGAATTCTTGTTTGAGATTCCTTAGAAAACCAAAGAATGGAGCCACCTTATGATGACCGTGTAACTAGGACATATTGCGAAGTGTGATTAAAACTGCACAAAGAAGACTTTTAATAAAAGCTAGATACCTTGTGGTGTGAAATTTTGAAAAATTTTACTCTTCTGAATTGGATTATGTGACATGTGCTTTTTCATTGGCCTTTCTTTTTTGATTGCCTTCAAGTTGGTTTTGATGGTTAAATTTACTACAAATGTAAGGCATGAACAGTTAGTGTGATGGAAAGATTTTGCACATTAACTTCATAATATGAAGCTCTGCATGAACCTTGTGTTATTTATGTACAACTATGCATAAGCAGCTCATAACAGTTTATGTTCAGCTCTTGGTGCACAGGAAATTGTATGCAATTCCTGATAAAAAAATATTTGTCTGTTACAGCTTCTAGCATTTAAAACTTTAACTGCCCAAAGGTTTTAACTCTTCTCTCCCGCATAGAAATGTAATTGGTAATTGCCTCGAAAGAAAAGCTCTGGGAGCCATTTTTCATTTCATGGATAATTCAGAAGTCCAGTGATTTTAGTACCAGTAGGGTTTTTTTTCAGTGTGTTTGTATTGTTATCACCAAGGTGTTCCACTTGATAGGCTGAATATTTCATTCCCAAGCATGCATTTCTGATTACCACTGACTTCTTTGGTTATGAATTTCGGAGAGAACCTTGTTGAGGGCTGGTTTGGCAGACTATATAAATTATTATAGATAAAGCCTCCACACCAGTTGTTTGTAGGGTTTTTTCCTATCAGGTCCTGCTTCCCACTGCAAGTGTCTGTCTCTGAAGGACTCTGCCTCTCATGCCTTTCCTGATGGAGAGCTCACTCTCTGACCAGGTACTGGATTGCTCTGCCTCTTCAAGGAGTGAACCCTCCACCCTCCCTGCCTCATCTGTAGAAATGGTTGATGTTGTCTCACCTTAAGCACCCTTGAGGGATTTTCAAGGATACAGAGATGCTGTAGCTTCACATCCTGCCTTAACACAGCTGGTCCCAGATCAGCCGCTTTTCAAATCTGGCCACAGCGGATCTTGCTAAAGAACCAGGCTCTGAGCTTGAGCACCGCCTTAGATTTTACAGGCTTGTATTTGTTTATCGTAAAACCCTGGAATTTTCTCTGACACCACTGTGAACATCAGTACAATACCACAGCACTGAAGCCAGACACATTTTATTTTTACCCCAATACAAAGCAGCTCTAGCACCTTCAAAATGCTGAAGACAATGCAATTGTTTAGTAGTAGTGCAAGATAGCTAAAACACAAGCACATCAGCAAGACTAAAGTGTATTTATATTACAGTGTATAATTATAAAACATGTCATGCTGTTAGTTCAAAAAAAACCCAATCAAATCCGAACAATGCAAACTGACTTTCCTTCTACTGAATTGCACTATTTATTTTGTTCCTTTCAATTACTGCACAAAGCTTTGGGTAGACATAGTGTTGTAATACATTCATGCCAATTTTTCAGAATCTTTTCCATAGCCTGATTTCTTCAGTGAATTGCTCGCTTTTTTAGAGATAGCAATAAACATAGATTAAAAAGTAGCAAGGGCTATATACATGCAGAAACAAAATAAAGTTTGTGGGAAAGCTTACAGGCAGAAAATTCATGCCATGTGTGATAAGAAAATCCTTCAAAATTGTTTTGATGAGACCAAGAAGGACAGTTATAATGGTGCTGGTCTTAATTTGTTCCTATTTTCTCTTCCAGATTTCTGGTGTAAAATTGGACCTTGTTGTTAGTTTCTCTATTTACAGTCACATTTTCTATTATGGATAGTTTAAATCTGGTAGTATTTAACGAGTTGCTGTCTGTTTGGCAGGATGAATCAGAACACCTTCCTTAGGAATAGAGAAACACAGACACAGCCTCTGGAGCGTCTGAGGTTTTAATAAGGTGTTTGTCACTGTCAACTAACTTTATAAGTCTCCTGCATACTCAAAAGATTGTCTGAAGATCAGTAGAAATGGAACTAAGAGAAGAATAGAAGGAGAGAAGGATGGAGAAAGAGAAGACAACAAAGTCCTGTAAGAAAAGAGGGCTCTGGATTGTAAACTGATGAGGCTTGAACTGCTTCCCAGAAGAGCTCAAACTCCTGGATTCCTCCTCAGGCTGCAAATCACCTCTCACAAGGATCAGCATCTCCAGAGACAATTGATTCTGTCAGGAGTAGACCGGATACCTCAAGTGAATTGAGCTTCACCCACTACAACTGGCTCCAGATGGATCCATCCATGGGCACGTAATTGATTATTGCTGTCAAGCTTTTTATCTTAGAAACCAGTCCTTGCTTGCATAGGACCTATGTTTTTGCAGTCCCCTATTAAGTGATGGCTAAATACAGAGTCTTGCAAGATCTTGGGATCATTAGCTACCTGAGCCACTGCCTGAGCTGCAGGCTTTGAGCCTGTTTCATGTTAATGTACCGCCTGCTCACGTTCCTCCTAGACTCTGTACAAAGCTTTATTTGTGTTTTAGTCGTGTAGAAGGCATAATAGTTTTATGACTATGCTGTTTTGAGGATTAATCTGTAAATTGCTAGTGAGTGTAACACATGAAAGTTGAAGGTCTACTTTTTTCAATTTTGAAGACAAATTTCCAATATTTTTGAAAGTGATGTAAAGTTTTATTTAATAGTAAGGAGGAATAAATAAAAAAGTCTGTGATTAGTGTTTATCAAAGCCAATGCCATATATTTTTTTCTGCAACCCTGACAAAGTTTTAGAAACAAACCAAGTACAGTGATAAGCGATTTTTTAGGCATTTTTTACCTATCATGGATCTTGTGTACATGGTAAGTCCACTTAAACCAATTGCTGACATAAGTACCGCAAAGTAGAATTAATAAAATGTGCTAACATTTTGGTTAAAAAAAATTATACATATGCCTTATTTAAATTTAAATACGTGATGATTCAGATAAGTATCATACATCACATGATCAATTTTCTGCCAAACCTTTTTAGAAAGGCAATTAGGCTTGTCAGTCAATATGAATGTAAAAATATCAATACTGTATCTGCTGTTTCACAGATATACTGGTGTATGGAACAGTGGCTGAGCAACACTTACTTCAGAGAACTGTGATAGTACTGAATTTTAAAAGACTAAACAGATGACCTGGGAAGTTTTAGTTTCTATATCTAAAAGATATAGATTTGAAGTATATTTTCTATGAACAAAAGGAAAAAAAGCATGCGAAGAAATAATAAAATATATTAATATTCTGCATGAAATTTGGTAAGTTTCCTCAACTTATCACTGCTATCAATATACCTCCTTAATTTGAAATGTAGTTCAAACTGCTTAGTCTTTCAGATGCCATTACTGAAGTACCCATACAGAGTCTTCCATAGTAAAGGATGTATTCTCCAAATCTCCTGTGTTTTAGAGCAAACAAGAACTGAATATTCTTATTGCACATAGAAATGTTGTGTTGCAGTTTATTATTTGAAGTGATGGCTTCTGAAATTGCTTGAGCAGATAAATATAAAAGTCCAGAGGAAACATCTCTGCCGTCAACAAAGTTAAAGTAAGGACATGTAAAGATTATAACTAGCGCTGATAAACAAAAAGACTGAAGAGTTTGTCCTGTATAAGTCATAACCTTGATACTAACAGGCAGTCACAACATTAATTCAATGACTAATGCAATGACATTTCTATTTTTTCCGTATGTCCTCTTGCCACTGAATGCACAACATAGATGTGGAGCTGTTATGCATACCAAGCTTTTTTATTCTCAAAATGTCACAGTTTCATATGAACTTTCTACTTTCCTGTCTAGTAAGTAGTCTACTTAATTTTTGTGTACTATAGTTCCAAGAAACAGAAGAGGCAAATACTATTTTTCTCTTTCAAACATATATTCCATTTATATGTTGATATCCATGTTACAAAACAGTACAGGGTTTGGGGTTTTTTTAAAAAAATGGAATTTCTCATTTTTCTTATAGTTGTACTCTGATGTTTTAAGAGTAGTATCCACTACTTTGGGAACATGGGGTCCACCCCCATCAAAACTTTATAATCCTTAGGAAAATCTTCTTAAGCCCTATTTCCTCTTACAGAAAGCACAGTACGTGTATGAAGTCTGGAACTACTACACACTAAAACAAGAACTGCTCACTGAAATTCGTATGTGAGCAGGAAATACATCATTCCTCTGCAGCAGTGTTTGCTGGTAATTCTCACAAGCTCAATATAATTTGAACTGCCACTAGGCATACAAATTTTATCACCATAGTTATGCTTTTTAATCAAAATAAACATGTGTTTCCTGAAGCTTAGAGAGGAACCCAAATAATAATTTGTATTTTCAAAATGATAATTTTCTGTAAGTTTTGGAAGAGGAGGTACTTTGTAACCAATACTTAGTTTTGTGATGAAGATAGACATATTTATAAAGGGATTAGAATATACTAATCAGGGCAGCAGAGTCTGGACTGTGCAACAGTCCCCATTGATCCTATGTCATTGTTCATATACAATCCCAACCATATCTAGATATACCTGGGTTCTGCTCAGGGGAGAGTCCTGTGATCACATTAATGAGCCAAATTACATATACAGAGCACATGTCTATGTTGCCATATATTGGCAGCTACAGAAACTGGATTCAAAACTAGAGATACTGGATATCCTTTTGTCTGCATTGTAGAATTGTTTTGCTGTTTGGATATTTTTTTGCCTTGTTTTGGTTTTCCTAGGTCTTAAGCTAAAACTCTATATGACAAAGAGTCTGGACATTATCTTGAAGATAGATCATTGCAGGGAATTTATTTTTCAGTATCTTGAACAGAGAACATATTAAGATGATAATTGTACATTATGGCATGTATTGTGCTCTTGAAGAGCTAAATCGCAGTCATGTGGTTCTTAGACCCTGCACCAGTTGGTCTGGGTGTCAGGGGTATTTATTTGGGCTGATCTGTTTACTTTTATAGCCACTGTGACTTTATGTAGATTGAGTGCCACAGATTGTGACCCTAATGGCAACTAAAGATCATCCTCTAGAGCTCAGAGGATCTGGCACATCTGAGGAGGGCTCCCACCTTATGTAAATAAATTGTATCACTGGGGTACTGAGCTGCCAGCTGGCCAATACTGCAAGTTTAGTAAAATTCAATATTGACTTTGTGTGCTGCCAGCACCTGTCCAAGTGTTCATGTGTACTCCCGCAGAACAGGACATCAAGGTGTGCTGGGAAGTTTTTAGGGTCTGATATGAGAAGAGATATGGCATAGCCTTGTGGTATCTCAGAAGCTTCATAAACAGAGCCACATAGTTCTGAATTGTAGGCTAATATTTTCAACTATTGGTTTGTTTATATATATTGTTGGGGTGCTAGGCGCTTTTAGGGGG
>VWYI01046878.1:0-30256 GCA_013399455.1 Anthoscopus minutus | reverse complement strand
AATCTTCACAACTGTAAAACTAAATAATCATACTAATCACCAAGATTCTTTTCCATCTGCATCTGTGACATCATTCAAGATAAGATAATTGGTGTCTTCAACATACAACCATTGACATATTATTTGCAGATTGGTACATATATTTCAGACAGTGACATTTGGAGACATATAGAAAACTTAGACAGAGAGATAGAAAAACAGTCAAATTTTTCTATCCCGCTTTTCCTCTTTCCCCCAGATTACATGAAATACAGAAACCTAGAGGAAAAGAATGATGCATTAAGTACATGATGCTCAGTCCTCTTCCTAAGGCATCTGATACGTACATTCCTTGCTGTATCATATTTTCAAAGCTACTTGCCTAAAGAGTACCAGAAAGAGAAATATTTCTGCCTATTGTGCAATCACAAGAAGTGACCTTGGGCAGGACCTTGGAATGAACTTTCTGTGGGCAGCACGTGTGTGGTCACAGCAAGCCATTGTGAATACAGAACTTATGCCTTATCTGCTGGGCCAGCCCTTCTGTTATTTCATTTCTATATCTCCTTTTCTCATTTGTCTAGTATTTTTTGGATTTTTTGACTATTATGTCTGTCAGGACCATTTTCACTCAATTTTTTGTGGTTTGCATACTTCTCCCTTTACCTTCCTATCAGATTTTTTTTTAATACTTTTATAAAAGTATCTGTCTTTGGCAACTATGCTGTAACTGATTCAATATTATCAGCATTCTAGGAGATTCCCTTTCTGTTGTTCTTGTCGGGATCTGTGAAGTATGTACAAGATTTTACCACTCAGTTTTCAGTCTTTAATATCGAAGGAAGGCTCTAGGTTTTTTTTCATTTCCTTCATTTCCTTTTTGCCCATCTCTTTTCAGTCATTCAGTCAGTAAGACGAGGAAGAAGACTGAGGGTCTACTGCAAATGTACACTCTTAAAGGAAAGTCCTTTCATTCTCTATATTGTGTCTATTAATTGTGTTCTCACATTTCTACAAGAATATTTCAGCAAAGCCAAGATGATGGGACTGTAGTAATTACCATTACCTTATCTGATAACAGGCTTCCCAGGGACTCAGCTGGCAGTTTGACAACCCTGCTGTAGTTGCTACACCCTGCTGATAAAACTGCTGCTGCTACAAATTGATCCTGACAAAAACAAGTTCTTTATTCTGAATTTCAGACTTGACCTTGGTGTGTTCGCAAGTTTAACCACCATGGGCACAAAATATGTAGGACAAATGCCATAAAATGAAAAAATATCCTAACCTCTCTCTTTTACTATCTGTTTATTCTCTCTACTGCATGATTATTTTAAACTGTTCTGTGGTATGGATAAAAGCCAAATTTGACTGTTTTTTGAAGAGCAAGAAAATTACCCACTAGTGGTTATGAGGATTGTTTACCTAGGCACAGAATATCTGTCCTTCACCAATTTGTGACTGCTATACCCTAGCCCCTACCAATGGTACTCTGGGGAACAGTGTTACAAGGCAAAGATTGGAACAATGAAGGGGAAAGCAGAGGGACAAGCTACAGATAAGCTGGATCACTATAAAATGCTGCCAAAACCGAGAGATCCTTTGTTTGACACATGCACTGCAAATACAGTAAATGCTGCGTAAATACTGTATAAACACTATAGTGAGCAAAGGACTGCATGGGGATTCTTGTATGCAAACCATCAGTCCTCATCAATTTTTTCAGTACATCTATAAGCTTTACTCATCTTCTGGACTTGAGGAGAATGACAAGCAAACATATCCCCAGTAAGGCACTTTTGTTAGCACCAAACATATTTTTAACTATGTAGATTCAAAGTATTATTGCACAGAGGCACAAGCAACAGGGAAAACTACTTATAATCTCCATTTGTGGGAAACCTCACTGATATTTAAATTTTGTAGCCATATTCAGTACACAGATATAAGTATAGAAGGGTACATGTCCTTGACTCCTTCTGAAGCTCCCAGAATTTTATCACTAAGTCTCACATACCATCACCTTCTACTGGCTCTGGCCAGCATCCCTGGTCTATCATCTGGTTTTTTGACTCATTTCTAAGATACAAGAAGCATTGACATGAATTCCTCAGAAGACAGAATTAAACTCAGACCTCCCATACTGTAGTTAGTCTTATTTTGTGGATTAATGCTGAAAACACCTTGAGCAATTCAAAAGAAAGGGATACATGCCTATACATTTGGTGAGATCTGAAGCTTGTGTTTATAAGTATATTGAATGGCTCTGAATTCAAAACTGGATTTAAATAGCAGTGTGACCTGTGTCTTCAGAGCTTCAAGTCTGGAACACCTGAAAGAATAAACATTTTAGAGGTCCTCAGAATTATATGGCTGCTGAGAAGTTTTCAACAACACAATATTGGACATTGACACTTAAATGTCATTCCATTGCATTCCATTACATATTGTCTGGTACATAAAATTCTGTCTTCTTATTCATTCCTGATGTCAGGAATGTGCTAGCATACATAACCGGGACTTTTATTTCACCTAAAGTGCTTGCCAAATAGTCATAAGCAATTTCCTCAGCTGCCAGCATCCAGGAGAAAGGCAATGGGACATTTAGGATCAGACAGAGGCAGTACCTATCATCAGATGTATAAAGAGAATTTTTTTTCCTGGTGGTTCTAGCAGAAAAAGTGTTCTGGCAATGGGAAAGAGAGTAGAGTTTCTAGCTAGAGACGGGAAGCAATTGTGTTATATTAGCAGGAGGGAGTATGAACATTAACACAGGCAGAATACAGAAGAAAACCAACCACTGATGAAAAGGCAATTAAGAGAGTGACAAACAGAGGTTAATGAGAGGTCAGGGAGAGCATATATATATACACTCAGTGGAGATACAGAAGACTCAATGGAACTGTAACAGATACAAGCAGGAGAAAAATAAGGGAGAGGAATAGTTCTAGGGAAATGAAAAAAGAACTATGTATGGAACAGGGACCTTTAGGCTTGGGGACCTTTCCTGCTCTTTAGTAAGAGTGTCTCCAACTGCTTGGAGGGTGCTTTTATCCATACCACCAAGTCATCTGAGCATTTTTTCACTTTCCTTAGCACTGCTGGAAATATCCCAAGCTTAACATCATGATGTCACAAGGAAAATCTCTCTTTGCAAAAACATCTTGTCTATTTCTCAGTGACAACTATTAATGGACAATCCTGGAGCATCTGAGCTGCAGCATTCTCATTTATAGACCATCTGCTCTCAAACAAATCCATCCAAATGGTCTCTGTTTGGCCAGACCTCCAGGCATGCTCTCTGGTGTGTGTATTGCCTAGGCAGCTGCAGAAGACAAAATGCAGAGTGAGGGCAGGTGGGGAGACAAGGTCGTTGTGGGTAGGTTTGTGCACAAGAACATCTGGGAGTTCTGAGGGCTAGTCTGCAGCATTTCTGTCTGCTGGTTTATAGCTGTCAAAGCACTTAGGGCTCTTGGACCAACAGAAAAAAGAAAAAGAAAAAGAAAAGAAAGAAAGAAACTCTAGATAATTAGGGTAATTCTGCTACATGCAGAAATAAAGGTGTTTGATGGCAAAATTGAGATTAAAATCATTGTGGTTGGATACATTCAGGATAAGTCACAGCATTGCCTTAGAACCCACATTAATCGGTTACTTTGATCACACCTGTTTTTCATTTCAAGAATAAAGAAGGTGTGAGGGTACATCAGTGCAATTTTATTACAACCTTAAAGAAGAATTAAATAACACACAATTTTAAATACCTGAGGTTTTCAGACCAATGGTACTACTTGAGAAGAACAGAGTCATAGTCAGTTTAGGTTTCCTTTTAAACAATGTCCAGGGTCACAGGACAAAGGATATGTCATTTGCTGTGGGAAATCTAAAAATAGCATGTTTTTTAAGACTCAGCTCAGAAAAGGACTTTATTCTGTTAGCCATTTTGACCTTTTCTTCCTGTCTTCTCCCTTGCGAGGGATGAAATCATGGGCCATGTGCCTGAAAAGGGCAACAGAAAAGCGGATTTTTCTGGTGATTTTTTTAAAGAATGTTTCCTTATATATCTGTTTGCATAAGAGCTTAAAAGAGAAGATTATATTGTTATACCTGTATTTAGTCTAGGCATGTTTGTGACGTTCTTCATGTCAGTCTATCTCTCATTCCATAAATTACCAACTACCTCAAAAAATAGTTTCATTAGCTGCTCTTCCTTTCAACTAGTTTCTTACAGATAAAAGGACTTCTGATCCATCCTTTCTGTATCAGGGATCTTTTTGTGTTAATGCTTTGTTTAAACAGATATTAAATAAAATTACAAGAATATTGTATATCTACAAACCAGTCCTGTCAGTTTATACACACTGATAATTCCCACTAAAGTCAGAGGATACTGGAGGAGACTTTGAAGACACCCCTTAGATCCTCAAGAGCTTACCCATGTCCTTGGGCATCCTTCGCAACCTCCACTCATCTGGATAAATTTTACTGAGGTTAAGTTAATGGTGTACTTAAGGCTATAGCTTGGGTTGTGGTGTTCTTTTTACCAGTATATGGGCACAGCTCTCTTTGATCTGCACTTATGCATCACCTTCCTTCTCAAGATCTCAGATGGCTTTTCAAATGCTAATGAAATCTACCCATTCTACCCTAGGGAAACTGCGATGATGAGAAGTTACAGGAGATACTTAGGTTCACAAATACAACCTACAACTGAGTTGAGAACAGCCCAGTGAGATCATTTATTCCCACACCATACAGGTAGTACAGGAATGTGTTGCATAGTCTGCTCTTAAAACATCCCTTGCCATCAAAATGCGTCCCCAGTGAATAGAGATGTCTGGTGCTGATGTGAGGAGAATTTTCTTCTTTCTGGTGCTTTCCCTGGAATATTATTCCATAATTACTGAAGAGAGGGTGTTGGTGATCTTTCAAGAGTCATGAGCCAGATCATAGTTTTCATTCTCAAATTAGTGCTTCAGTGTGTCAACTGAAACCCAGCAGGTCTGGAAGAAGATGGTGCTCACAGAGGCAAGATAAGACCAGGAAGCTGTGTGAGGTAAGAGAGTAAGTTTTCAAAGACCTAAAAGTTCAGGAGTGCTGGAAATACCTCCCTAATATTGACACTGATTTGGAGATTCCTTGAATCACAGGGCTCAGATCTGCTCAAGAAGCTGCTCAGGTTTTGGTGTCCACACTTTAAGTATCCAGCCCTGGTATGAATAATTTGAAAAGTGGCCTCCAGATGTGGAAGTACTGGTGCACTTTTGGTTGTATAAAACCCTGGTAACTAGAATTAATGCATCATGCTTCATCCCAATAGTTTTTAAAAAAATTAAGGCTACACTTATTATTTGAAATAGTCTGAAAGAAAAATATTGACTTTTTTGCTCTTTGAATTTTAGTGTTGTCCTTTAGATGTGTGATATCTAAGGAGTACTTACACTGTAAAATAGGTGACAAATTAATATGGAATGTTAGGCTTATGTAGATTTCTGTGTGGGAGAAAACCATTTCAATTTACACATTCACTCAGTTAAATCATTGGTGCTATTTGCTTTCATATACATGAGAAGGAATTGGGCAGTTCTTTTATCACTGACTTTATCTTGAAGTGGCGAAATCAAACTCATGTAAATTACTTCCACATAATTATCTGGCTTAACTTCAATGAACATTAAAACTTAAATTTCACAGCCTACATTCTCAAGTCTTTCTTCATTTAAAAATATCAACTTTTACACTTCAAATATTTGAATGAGAAGAAAATAATGTGTGACTGAATGTGCTGCAAATAAATAAATCTCCCAGTTATCACAGAATTATAGAATGGTTTGGTTTGGAATGAACCTTAAAGATCATCTCATTACAATATCCCTGCCATGGGGGTATCAACTTACACTAGACCAGGTAGCTCAATGTCCCATCCAATCTGGCCTTGAATAATTCCAGGAATGGAGCATCTACAACTTCTCTGGGAAACCTGTGTCAGTGTCTCACCGTTTTCATGGTGAAGAATTTCTTCCTAATATCTAATGTAAGCCTACCCTCTTTCAGTTTAAATACTTTGCTACTTGTCCTGTCTCTACACACCTTTGTCCAAAGTCTCTCCCCAGTTCTCTCACAGGCCCCTTTTAGGTGCTGGAAGGTACTATAAAGTCTTCTCAGAGCCTTTTAATTTTCAGACTGATCAACCACAGATCTCTCAGTCTGTTTTCAAAGGAGAGGTGCTCCGGCCCTCTGATCCTCTTGGTGGCCTAAGACCACCAAGACGATGGTGTGGACTGGCTCCAGCAGATCCATGCCTTTCTTATGTTGAGGATCTCAGATCGGCATGCAGGTGGAGTCTCACAAGAGCAGAGTAGAAGGGCAAGATCCCCTTCTTCACCCTGCTGGCCATGCTGCCTTGTATGCAGCCCAACACATGGCTGGCTTTCAGGGCTGAGTTCTGCAGCAGCTCATGTTGGATTTTTCAATCAATCAATCACTCAATCAGTATCCCCAAATCATTCTCTGCAGGGCTGCTCTCAGCCAGTCTGTCAACCAGCCTGTTCTTGCGCTTTCCCCAACCCACAGGCAGGGCCTGGAACTTGGCCATGGCAAACTTCATGAAGCCTGCACAGCCTTATCTCTCAAGTCTATCCAGGCCCCTCTGGATGTCATCCTTTCCTTTCTGCATGTTGACCACACCACACAGTTTGTTGTCATCTGCAAATTTGCTGAGGGTGCACTTGATCCCATTGTCCATGTCCCCAGCAAAGATGTTAGGCAGTGCCAGTCCTAATAACAACCCCTGAGGGGAGCCCCACCTGCCTGAAGATCCTCACTGGTTGACTGAAAATCTGTGAGCATGACCATCCAACAAAATCTTTATCCACTGAGTGTTCCATCCAGCAAATCTATGTCTCTCCAGTTTAGAGACACGGATGCCAAGCAGGACAGCATCAAAGGCTTTGCACAAGCCCAGACAGATTACATCAGTTACTCTTTCCTCACCCGCCACCACTGTAACCCTGTCATAGAGTTACCAAACTGGGCAATATAATTTGCATTTAGTGAAGCTGTATTTGCTGTCATCAATCACCTCCTTATTTACCATGTACCTTGGCACAGTTTCCAGGAGGATCTGCTCCATGATCTTGCTGGGCACAGAGACAAAACTGACCTGCCTGTAGCTATGTGAGTTTTTATTATTTCCCTTTTTAAAAATTTGTATTATATTTCCCCTTTTTCAGTCAGTGAAAACTTCAGTGCACTGCCATGACTTCTGAAATATGATGGATAATGGCTTTACCATCTCCTCTTCCAGTTCCCTCAGGATCTGTGGATGCATCTTATCAGGTCTCAAGGACTTGCGCAACTTCTAGGATGTCCTCAAACCTGATCTTCTACAGCAGGTGATTCTTCATTCTACCAGTCCCTGACTCTGTGTTCTGTAACTTGGAGGGTGAGGCATAGCTCCTAAGTTTGGAGGAGGTGATCCTTGAATATTAACCAGCTTTCTTTGGCCCCTCTTCCCTACAAGGTTTTATCCATGGCACTCTCTCAAGCAGACCCCTGAAGAGGACAAAGTCTGATCTCTGGAAGTCCAAGGTGGTGAACTTGTTGTGCTCTTCCATTCTTCCCTAAGGAGCTTGAACTCCACCATTTCATTGTCACTGCAACCCAGCCTGTTCTTAAGCTTCACATTCCCCACCAGCCCCTCCTTGTTTGTGAGAAAAATGCCCAGCATAGTACCTCACCTCTTTGGCTCCTCTATCACTTGGAGAAGGAAGTTCTCATCAGCACCCTCCAGGAATCTTCTGGGTTGCTTATGCCCTGCTGTGCTGTCTCTCCAACCAACATGGGGATGGTTGAAGTCCCCCATGAGGACCAGGGCTTGTCTGCTCTGTGGCTGCTCCTATCTGCTTATAGAGGGCCTCACCTGCTTGGTCTTCTGGTCAGATGGCTTCTAGCAGAGCCTCAGTCACCTTTGTCTTCCCTCTCTTTAATCCCGATCCGTAAGCTCTCATCCATCCTCAGGCAGAGGGAGCTCCTTGCACTCCAGCTGACCACTGCTATAGAGGACAACACCTTTTCCTTTTCTCCCCTGACTGTCCTTCCTAAAAAGCCTGTACCCTTCTATTCTAATAATCCAGCCAAAATGGGCCACATCTACATAGTGCCAACAAGATCATAGTGCTGTAGGTGTGGGTATGCCTATAACTTCTCATTTTTATTCCCCACACTATGAGCATTTGCATAGAGGCATTTAATTTGGGTCCCCAATGAAAGTGACTTTCTGGCTAAAGTGGAAGGAAGTCCTTTGTGCTTCTCCTCAGATGCTCTCTTGCTGACGTGCAGTTACTCTCAAAGCTCTGGGCATCTATTGTTTACACTAGAATTGCTATTTTAAGCAATCCTAATAAGCTGAAAATAGTTCTATATTTTTGCTTAGAAACAAGTTACAAAAAGGAAAAATAACTAATATTGCAACCTACTGCTACAATCGTCTATGTTATGCAGCAGTACAGGCTGGGGATAGAGTTGCTGGACAGCAGCCAGGCAGCAAGTGGCCTGGGAGTACTGACTGACAGCAGCTGAACATAGCCAGTGTGTGCCCACATGGCCCAGAAAGCCAAGGGCGTCCTGGCCTGCATCAGGAATAGTGTGGCCAGCAGGACCAGGGCAGGGATTGTTCCCTGGTACTCAGCACTGGTGAGGCTGCACCTCGAGTGCTGTGTCCAGTGCTGAGCTCCTCAGTGCAGGAAGGATGCTGAGATGCTGGAGCATGTCCAGAGGACTGGTGAAGGCTGGTGAAGGATGGAACACCATTCCAGTGAGGAGCAGTGGAGGGAGCCAGGGCTTAGCCTGGAGAAGATGCTCAGACCTTACCAATCCCTATAACTCCCCAAAAGGAGGTTGTAGCCAGGTGGGGCTTGGTGTCTTTTCGCAGACAACCAGGGACAGAACAAGAGGACACAGTCTTAAGTTACAGGAGAGACTTAAGGGGAGGTTTATTTTGAGCATAAGGAAGAAGTTTTTCCCAGAAAGAGTGATTGGTCATTGGCATGGGCTGCCCAGGGTGATGTTGGAGTCAGAAGTCCTGGAGGTGTTTAATACTGGATGTGGCATCCAGTGCCATGATCTAGCTGACAAGGTTGGACTTGATTATCTCAGCAGGTTTTCCAACTTAGTTGATTCTGTGATTCTATTATTTCTATATCTTGTATCTCCTATCATAATAGAGAATTTTAATGAAAAAAATACCATGGAATATAATAAACTCTGGCTTATCTGTCCTTTTTTTTCCAGTACAAGAAAGGAACGGCTGTAGTAAATAAGATAGGACATCCATGAAAACAATAAGTATTGCTACTCTCCCCTCCAAATCTTAAATCAATTAACACTACACTAGGACTAAATGAAGTACAGTAGTACAGTTTCAATGTTTAGGGCATTCACTGACTTCAAATGCCTTTCTTTTAAAGTATCAAACATGAACCCTGGTATAGAGAGCCTGAAAATGAAGGCAATACAAATCAGCATATACTTTTCACTTTTGTTCTATTTGTCATTTTTAACAGTTTCCTAATTCTGCAACACTAACTTTTTTGTATGATAAACGGTAGGATGGCAAATGCTAAATCTTACCACCTTTTTAATTTCAAACCCCATTCTACACAAATACAAAAACAAAACACCAAAAAAGAAAAGAGAGCTTCAGTATAAATTCAGGATTACAAGTTCATCTCAGAAAGAGAAAATAAGTCACAAATAATCTCCAGTATACTTCTGCACAGAATTATCTGAAATTTTGAATTCATTTGTGTCAGTAAACAGACCACAATATGAGAGGATTCTCAGCCTTTTCACACCTTAAATATGGCACAAGTGACTCATCTGTTAGGGAAGACCAGAAGTTAAAGAGATGTGTATGTGAAAAAAAATTCCAGCACTGAGCATCCAAAATAATAGTAAAAGTAGTTCTGAGGAGAGGACAGGCTTATGAGAAAAGAAATACAATATTAGAAATATTTCTTAAACATTGTCCCTAATAAAGAATTATAAATCTAAAACCAGAATTTGATGTGGTTGGAAAGAAAAACATTTCAAAAATATATCATTTCACCTTTTCTTTAATTGAATGATTTGCAACCTAAGGAGAGGGAAAGCTCATTGACCTTGCCACAGCATCTTTCCCAGTGTAAGGAGGCCTTCTGGTGGCCAAAACAGTGAATATTTCTTCTAGAGAGCATTACTCATCCAAATGTATGTGACCTTCTACTCAAATTTATGTACATGGAAGTTAAAATTCATCCATTGCATAGAGGGCTGTTTTAAGGATTTAAGAAGTGATTGTTTATATCTTGACCTTTTGCTGTTACTGCATAAATTTTGCCCTTTTCCAGTCAGCATATGGGGAACTAAGGCATTTAGCTTGAATACAAGTGCCAAAACTTTACTTAAGTGAGACCATAAGGGTCTCATATGCTGTTATCAACCATCAACTCTCTGCATCTTATTTGAACAATTAAAAGTTAAAAGAATTGCAATCAAACATTTTTCAATAAACTCTTTCCTAATAACTTATTTAGCTTGAATGTTGATAATCTGAACAATCACATTTCATATTTTTAAGGCTCCTGGGCTCTTGTTTTTCCCCCGCTTGGCAAATTTCCCTTTCAAGAAGTACAGACAGATATTCATCATGATATCTATGTTAGCATGTTTTATTTTAATTTAGAAGATTTGCTGGTATACAACCCAAAAAGAGTTTAGTGTAGAATAAGCTATGTTCTCCTTAAATTCAGAGATTATATTATGACAAGATTTCTTGAATGCCAGTGCTTCACTTGGAATAAATATTGCCAGCTGACACACAAAGAAATGGGAAATTTTTGAGTCCATTGATAGTGAAAATATCTTCCAACGTGTAGCAAGCACTGATACTGCTGTTGGATGAAAAAAGATATTCTTGCTACTTTTCAGTCTGGTTTGTACCATGCCTTGAAGCATGGAAAAATTTACATTGATATTTTTTCAACTGAGCTCTTAAACAAAGAACATCAGATTTTAGCAATAATCAGCAAGGTCATCAACAGTTTGTATAAGTTTCTTCAGCACTGAACTGCTTTACACTTCAGCTTTTGAAGAAGAAGACACTTGTCTGTTTCTCAAAGAGCCTTAACCTATACTAACAGGTCTGCCCACATTAACTGGACTCTGCCCATTCTGTGAGACCTTTTTTTGATATTCCAGAGATAGATCATTAAAGCCTGGTTGCAAAAGGAGACTGTGTTCCTTCCCAAAAAAATTCTCAGACAGCCAGACATGTGTGAGCTACATGAATCCTGAAAAATTCAACTTAAAGTCACAGCTATTCTGTAGAACACTGGAATTTCCTAGATGTTCTTCACTGTAGTGAAAAACCTTTCAGAGGGATGTTATGTAAATTTGAAATACTATGTTAAAAATTTAATCTAAACTGTAAGTCACCAGCCAAATGAAGTCCATCCCGAAGTGTTATATGAGGCCTTGGCTGTTTTTTCTTTAAGCTAGGTTTGGGTTTGGGGAAAAAAAATTCAGCATGTCCTTCAGCATTATTAACTACAACCATCAGATGGCAGTCCATAGTCAAGAAATACATTCCCAGTATTTGGGTAGAGTTATGTGGAGAGCAACTTGATTTCAATCTTTTTCTGAAATACAAAGAAGAGAAAGTGATTTCAAGATTCTCCTCCCTTGTTTCAGGTTTTTCAATTCTTTCTAGACAGTGAGCTCTGTGCTTTCTTTTGCTTTCAAACTTGAATTGCAAAATTGTTGTGGCTGTGCAAATATGTCCCAGGAGCTAATGGCTTTTCCCTCCAAGTTTTTCCAAAAGTTCTAGTTCTTTGACCTGTACAACTATTGATAAAGTATCTAGAAACTTTAAAAACTCCTCTACTCTTCTATTAGGAAATTATCTAGTAAAAAATTAAACAAAACCAGAAACAAAAAACAATTGTAAAGAAATCAGGTGCATTGATATAGGAAAATGACAATTTTATGCTATGATTGCTTAGAAAAGCATCAGTCTTGCCTACAGGTGGGAAGTTGTAATGATCATCCTCCTTGTCCACTGGGAACTCATTATAAAAAACAGAGATTTTTTTCACAATTTTTTAGAAATGTTGCTTTAAGAATGGTATCAATCTGAATACGAAAATTTCTCCTAATTTTTTTTCTATTTCTGGAAAATTTTTTTGGGAGCTCTTCACAACCAGAGCTCTTAAGATCAACTCTAAAGCTTCAGGTTAGCTGCTACTAATACAGCTCAGTACGTTTTAGGAAACTTAATAATGATTTGGGGAGAACTAGTGGTAAATCTTACTTTTAAAAGTCCATTAAAATTTGGTTCCTGTAATGTTGTGTTTCTTGTTCATTTTCCAAACATTCTTTTTGTCCCTGTTTGTGTGCTATAGGAGAGCTTGTACTGGGATTAGCTTTTATGAGAAGAAACCATGGATTTGATGTAATTTCTGTTTTATTGGTAAAACTTAGTGGGCATTCCTTGTCAAGCCATAAGAAGGAGTTAAAAGATGCACTGATTCACAGTGTGTCTATCCCAAAGATGCTATCAGCCAGGAATAGATAGGACTGTAAAATCTGAGAATAAGAAATGCTTTGCCTTTTCATCCAGAACAAAAGATGTCTGAGATCCTTTCCAGACTCTTTTTTTAACAGTGAGGCCTGTAGCATTTTACACATATTTGTCTTCTAGCCTTCCTGATTCCCTAGTTACACTGTCAGATCAGATAAAATTTATTGGGGTCATAAATATTTTGTTAGTTCTAGTGTTCAGAGTTTACCTTGTCTTTAGTTTATCCTCCAATACTTCTTCCCTTACAGCCAACAGCACATAACTTGGTACAAAATATCTATTGGAAAACCAAAAGCAGCCTTCCTCAATACTATGGCCTGGCTTCTGGCTGTATGCCAAGTTGGAAAGGTTCATGAATCTCAAAAAAATATAGGTTATCTTAACACACATCAGAAAAGACCCTTGCTGGCCAGCTCTCTGGATGGGGAGATTTACCAGCTGGTAAACAATCAGTGGTAGTTCATTGATCCCAGCTGCCTCCTAACATACTGGCCTATTTATTCTCTATAAAACATGATGTTTTTACATTAATTTAATGACCACGTATGTGGTAGTCCCTTCTCCAGAATCACTACAGGACTGCAGAACCCTACTTTATTGAAGATTCTTACCATGACCTTTCTACCTGTCATAAAATGTTTCTGATCATAAAACTTCTTTGATCAGGATGAAAGTGGAAGCAGAACAACATCCTTCTTGCCCAGTTTAGCACTAAAACCATCTTTACAGTGGTTACATAAAACAGAGAGCCTGTGCATAGAGACACTAGCCTTGTTATTCAAACAAAATTTCACTTACATCCAATCACAGTCTTTCCTCAAAGTACTTAGAGATTTTTAGATGCAGGTATGCAATAGATTCAGCTTAAGTTCATTGAATGGAGTCATCTCTCAGATCATTGTAGAGGTCTAATGATCAGCCCATAGAGACCATTTGCAGATTTTTCATGTCCCATTACTTTCTCTGATATTTCTAGCACAGTCACATAAGAGTAAACAACAGTGTTGTTTTAGGATGTAAAGGTCTTTTGGTAATGCTATGTGACAATGCCAAATTTTCAGCGCCTTTCCTTGTGATGTACCTCTGAATAAATTTTCAAAATAAGAAAAAACCCTAATTGTTGAGTATCTAAATGCCTCCAGGGTCTGTTGTCCATATGTGATTAATGACTGGTGCACTCTATTTCATTGTTGTCATGGTATTCCAGTTTAGTAATGAAATGGCCTTGTCCTCCTCATGAGGACAGCTATGGATGCACACATGGCTCCAGTGAGCAGAGGGCAGGCCAGGAGACTCTGAAAAGGCATCAGACATATGCAAACTAAGAATAGGATTTGTAGGAGACAACCTGAATAATTTGGGTTATTGAATGGGTGAGATATTTCCCTTCATAATAATTTATGAGTATAGAGACTCCATTCCAAGGTATTCTGAGGGTTTGATTTAACAATGTCTGTGTACGTAAAATAACGTAACTTGTAATTATACCAAGGGAAAGCTTATCTTTTATTAATTTTGCTACTTAACTATAAACAAATGGTTTAGTTTTGAACACACTTCCACATGGAATTGATGAAAAAACTGTACTATATTAATGCTGCTACTTGAACTTAACATTTAAAATAATATGAAATTACAAGCCAATCATTGACCCAGATGAATCAAACTGTTATTTTTAATTTCTTAATAATTTTTAAGATGGCTTGTGCCATCTTAAGTTGTCATTTGCTTATGACTAGATAGGTTGTTATCAGTTATACCTATAAGTTTGTAGGTCATAAGGACTCTCTAGAGAATAGGCAGGACTTACTTTTTGAAGACATATTTAAAGAGTCTCTTTTCCTCCTCCAGAGTTTAATTTTTTGACTTTACTACCCAAACCCTGAAAAAGGTTCTTTTTCCAAAGTTATCTAAGATGAAAATGGAATTAGAAGCTAAAGCTTTTCTGTCTTTCACAGTAATTTTGCTAGCAGGTAGTTTTCAAGAGTAAAACAAACAGTACACTGAATGATACTTGGATGTTCTTATGCAGATGTCTAATAGAATAGTGGCTCGTTCATAACCTGAAATAAGTAAAATATATTGAGTTATTGAACATCCTCACACACTCTTACTACAGCTAGAAGTATTTTTGTTGAATAGTGCTGCTGCCACATCTCACACAAGGACAGCTACTAATCACTTGTAAATTGTTGTCTTAATGCAGCTATGGAAGGCTTCTGTGTAGAGAATGAACACTTGGGTGTGTCGTTCATGTAAAAAAGATCCATCATATATACATAGGGAAAGTTTTTCCATATTGAAAATAAAAAAATATTTTTTTGATCTGTGAAATTAGACTACATAATTATGAATACAAATTGATACAGGAAGAATCCAATTCTGGGTGTTTTTCTCCCATCTTCTCTCAATGCAGAATGCATATATTTTTGGCAGCCAGAATTATGTGCCAGAATTTTGGTATTCTTGACCACTCTGACACATACAAGAAGCATACAAGAAATGGGCATTTGCTGTGTATGTTGCCACATGCAGCCCTGTTGAAGAGCTGACATTTGCAGTGTTATTCCTTGTATGGCTCTAAACCTGTCCTTGCTTTTATGAACATCCAAAGTCAGCTGTCTGACCACATTGCAAGGGGGCACTAGGCCATCTGAACAGGTGGCCACGAGCACTGACACAGAAAGACAGTCCTCACGTGTGCTTACCAAGGGCATGATTTCCTGCTGGACCATACTGAGCTCATGCACAGCTAGAGGGATGTGCACTCATTAATCCAGCTCAGGAGATGTATTAAGTTTAAAAATAGCTTTTGTGACAGCATGATGATGGTTTCTGACCCACTTAAATTTAGCAGAACAGCATATAAGCAACAGAGATTTCTGGTAAGCCTTCAGTGTTCAGCAGAAGGGATCAGAGTAGTGCAGACTAATTTAGTCCAGCTAGCACAGAGATAGTCTTCCAGAGTGCAGAGGAAAAAGACCAGCAAGATTTTACAGCAGCCTTAATATCCAAGCAGACAAGGGTCATCTCTGAATGAGTTTATGCCTCTCAGCAAGGAACCAAGTGTATTATTAATATGAAAGCTCGTCCTGCAAATCTAAATATAGTTTAGATGGTTAAGGAGTAAAAATGTGCTACAAACTAAAAATGTATTTCAGAAAAAAACACATTCACACTAATAGAGCAGTTTCCATTCACTAAGAGGAGCAGTTTTGTACTTTTTAGAATATCACATCATAAAAGGTTAGTTCAGGTGTAAATTCATATATCACTGCTTCACATATTGCTGTAATCTAGCCATTAGCAGTAATGTAAATCAATGTAGCTTCATTAGAGGAAATAGAGGCACATGTGTTTACACACTCAGTAGCAGCAGGAGCAGGATTCTCTGTTGTAGTCTCTTTATATTGCAGCAAATTAGATGCAAGTTCTTGCCTATATCTTTAGTCACAAATATTCCATGACGGAATGACAGGAGTGTGTGAAGGTCATTTCAAATTATGTTATGACATGTAAAGCACACTCAGTCTTTTTTGCTATACTCAGTGGGCCCAGTTGAGTCAGGGGAGATCTGTCCCACACGAAGTAGAACAGCTCCACAGAGACCATTGTTTCAGAGACACAGCCGTGCCAAAGATTTCCAAAAATATTAATGTAGTTGCTTGAATGAAAAGAAGCCATATCTTTTTGGAATATATTTGTCCTTTTGAAATCAGGCTTGTCTAGAGTTTCTTCATACACGTGTACCACTGATCTCTTACACATTCTTAATGAAGAGCATGTGGCATTTCACAGATGTTTCCCACCAGAGGCATATTGACATTTCAGAGCTTGCTATAATAGTAAGTGATTGTGAGCTAATAACTTCTCAGTTTCACTTAGCTCTTTTGCAAAGCCTATTCTAGGCTGAAGCTATCTAAATTCAATCCACTAGAAGGCAAACAAGCAACATCTGGTTTTCCAAGGCAGAGACTGAAACTGTTTCAAGAGTGGAGTGCATTTATTCATTCCTGCTAACATTATTTCCATCATTTTTCTGTTTTCCCTCTCTCTCTCTCTCTGTACATGGGGCTTACTAATATTCAGGTACAAAAGAACTTGCAAAAACAGGAATACTATATATTTTAAAGTGCTCACATTTTCATTTAAAGTGTTTTGTTTCATATAAGAATTGGCAGTGCTTAACAGCATTCAATATAAAGTACTTCAGTAAATCCAACTCGTCTCCATGCAGGAGTGCTAACAAAGAGGCTGTTGATGAGAGTATTTTTAAAAAAGCAAATCCTCTGCAATTGGGACCATATACACTTGCACTCATCTAATGTCAGTAATTCTGGAAGCAACAGCATAAAAAATACTAACACTAAGATTATAATGGATTTTTTGTGGTCAGACCTGCAATATAAAATATAGGAATTCTCTCACTTCATTAGCTGATTTCAATAGCTGTAGTTAAAATAGAGAAATATATTTTATAAATAGGCCCATTTCTGTTGCAAGATTGTGAGAAATTGGTATCTATTCTAAAGTTGAAAAATTGGCCCACTGCTTAACTACCTGTACTTTTTAAGTTGCATCTTATTTATAGGCTAAATTTATCTAAAATTATCTTCCATTAGAGGCTGTTACATATTTGTGGGATAGATTGAAGAGCTGTATACCAAATGAAAATGTAGCCAGTGGTGTGTAATTGGAAAGTTTGGTTTCTTGTTAGCCTCAGTACACCTACTTTTGGGCTGCTTGCCCGTCAACAAGTTATTCCAATTACTCAGGGACCACTAATCCAACATCTTCATCACATATCACCTCAGGATTCCTTCACAGAATCACAGAATCACTAGGTTGGAAGAGAACTCAAAGATCATTGAGTCCAACACATGCCCTAACACTTCAACTAAACCATGGCACCAAGTGCCACATCCAGTCTTTTTTTAAACACATCCAAAGATCGTGACTTCATCACCTCTCTAAGCAGACCATTCCAGTATTTTATCATCCTTTTCCACACTTTTTCCTAATATCCAACCTATATTTCCCTTGGTTCAGCTTGAGACTGTGTTCTCTCATTCTGTCAGTTGCTGCCTGGATAAAGAGACCAAGCCCCACCTGTGTACAGCCACCTTTCAGGTGTAGAGAGTGATGAGGTCACCTCTGAGTCTCCTTTTCTCCAGGCTGAACAAGCCCAGCTCCCTCAGTCGTTCCTCACAGGGTTTGTGTTCCCAGCCCCTCACCAGCCTCGTTGCCTCCTCTGGACGCACTCAAGCGCCTCAAGGTCCTTCCCAAACTGAGGGGCCAGAACTGGGCACAGCACTCGAGGTGTGGCCCCACCAGTGCTGAGTGCAGGGGGAAGGATGGCCTGCCTGCTCCTGCTGCCCACACCATTCCTGACACAGGCCATGCCTTTGTATGGCTGAAAATTTTTAGTGATTATTTTTTCCAAGTCAATAAGAAAAATGCAAATGGAAGACGGCAAAAATTCCTATGTATAGTTCCTTATATTCTCTCTAGGAATATCTGTGCTGAAGAAATGAGACAACAGCAATTTTTAGAACAATATCAGGAACTCAGGCTGGCACAGTAGAACAATTCTGCACTCCATTTTGTTCAATTACTCCAAACCCTGTTCTATTGTCATATGTCATCAGGTTTTGCACCAACTAAATTCTAAAATAAGTCTTTTCTAAAACATTTAGTCAATCTTTTACTTTCTATGTATGGTATAAATTTTAGCCTCCTCTTCGGTGCCTGACCACTGTTAATGAATGAAGATTGAGTAGCAAAGATTTTTAGCCAGCCAACTGTCAGCTTCATTCATGTTAATTGTAGGAAGAAGTTGAAAACAACTTAGCAATTTGGGTAAATGAGGAGGGGAATCAATAGACAGCATTCATAACTATAATAAGACAAACATCATTAAAAGCTTTATCTTGATCATACTGCCTGCTTTCGTTCAGGCTCTCCAAACAAACAGTCCACGTGTTGCATTACCAACTCATCCATCCCAGCCCTCTGGCTATTCCTGTGCTGAGCAGGGAACTGGCAGACGCTGCTGGCTCCACCAGGGACAAATTGGCATTCCTTAAGGAAAAAAAAAAAAGCAATGATGTATCAATCATTTACTGTTTTCAACTGAAAGTGGAAAATATTTAATTAAATAGGCAGTAGAGTTATCTTTGAGGCTTTTTATAAATCACAAAGATAAGTCACAGAGACCAGTGTGTCAAACACATGCAGTAATACGACACTAAAAAACATGGAAAAAATGTCTGTATAAGTAGTGCTAGTTGTTTGCTTCTTGCCATAGACATCCTTTATTAGAGTAAGATCATCTCTCAAACAAATTTGAAGCCTGTTTGAAAATGTTCTGTGGAAACATTTTACGTATTAATTTTTCATCTACTTTTTCATAAACTGCCGAAACCTTCAGACTTAACTCATGCTTGTTAATCAAATCACATCCTTTACAAGAGAGTATAGCAAGCTGGCTGCTTCTAAATATATGCAAGTAAAATCAGAAGAGTTTATCTGAAAAGAAGTTTCTGAAGATACTTCATTAAAGAATTTCTGGAATGTATTTTAAAGCTAATGCAAAGAACTAACTATTCCTGAATCCAATTAAAGAAAATTACTGAATTCTCACAGGCTACTTTTTAAAATCTTTTCTTGAATGACTTTTTTTAAAAAAAATCTAATATTCCACACGTTAATCACATAAAAACAATTAATTCTTTGTCACAAAATACAAGGATGTGTGTTCGTGATCTAAGTATTTTGACATACAAATTCTGTGGTAAAAAAAACCCCAGATACATATTTTGTTTTCTTATTGTTTTACAGGCATTAAATCAACAAATAACTGATATGTTTCTTATGTTAATCAAAATATCATTTGCAACAGATATGACTTTATTAGGAGCATACCTATGGTTACACAAAATATATAATCAATATCTCTTACACTAAGAGAACTTCTAAATTGATGTTGCATACATATATACATATATACGATGAATCAAAAACTTCAATGCTTTAGGAACTGCCATGGTTTTTTTTACATGTTTGATCTAAATATATGCAGATAGTAAGCCTACCACTTTCTATAAGTTAAATATTTTAATAGCTTATTAATTGTAACTGTTGGGCATTTTTTTAGAGGGGGATAGGTACTTGAAACGTATTTTGAGTTGAATAGTCATAATCTTTGCAGCAAACAAGTAAATCAATGAGAAGTTGTGTGGATATGTGACCCCTAATACCCAGTACTGATTTTAAGACTAATTATCATTACGTATGAATGTAAGCAATGCATTTTCTGAACAGTAAAATTCCAAAGTCATTCCTTCTCTGTGGCATACAGCAGAAATACAGCTACAAACTAGAAGTTTGTTGTACTTTGATGTACAAAAGGGTAATTCTGTTTGCAAGTAAAGAGTAACACAACAAACAGCAACTTTAGCTGGCACAGACGTCATGGTACCTTCCCATCTGAAAGGTTTTCATTTGATTGTAGCCATGGTACTGACAGGAAAGTTACCGGGTGTGTGTTTCAGACCTGGATCACAAAGAAAGCAAACTGCTTTGAAGTTCAAATTATCAGCAATCAGCTAGGCAGTGAGATGTTCTGGACTAAAGAGAGAGACTGAAAGTAGCATCTATTAATTTGTAGCTCAACAGTACATTTGTCGTTTCAGCCTTGTGTCACACACACTTGTGCCCACTCAACATCCTTCTTCCCCCCTGCCTTAGTGGAATGGAGAGGACAATCAAAGTAAAGCATGTATGTTGAGACAAGAAAAGTTAATAAATGAAAATAAGGTAAAATACAATAATCTTAATAGTAATAATAATAATAATAGTGATAATAGTGATAATAGTAATAAAAAGGGGGAAAACAAGAGGGGTACAATGCACTTGCTCACCACCTGACTGATATCAGAATCCCCTTCCCAAACCCAGATCGGCCACACTCCCTGATAATTCCTCCCAGTTTATACACCGGGCATGATGTTCTGTGGTGTGAAATATCCCGCTGGTCAGTTCAGGTCACCTGCCCAGCTGTGCTCCCTCCCAGTTTCTTTTGTGTACCTCCTCACTGGCAGGGCCAAAGACAAGGAAAACAGTCCTTGACTTAGGACAAACAAAATTTGGCAGAAAACCAAAACGTCAGTGTGTTGTCATCATTCTCATTCTGAATCCAAAACACAGCACTGTAAATGCTACTGAGAGGAACCTACCATATCCTGGCTGAAACAGGACCTGCCTCCAGTAGAAATAACACTGAGATAAGTGTTCTGCCCTTCTCTTTGTTGCCTGCAAGACGTGTGGGGAGGCTGCACAGCAGGCAGGAGCTGGGGTGCCCTAGGAACAGTAAGAACCAGGATGGAAGCAGAGAAAATTCTCCTGAAAAATCTTGCCTCCAGCAGTCACGTGCCAAGCAGCTAAAGGTGGAAGGATAAACTTTAACCTGCTGAGAGCTGGCTGTGCCCACCACTGATGAACAGCATGAAGCTTACCAACACAAACCAGCCCCGTCCCAAAAACTGTGCTTCCTAAGTGAGGAAAAAATAAATGTCCACTGCTGCAGCAGGGTTTGCTCTGGTACGCAGTGTAAGTCTGTTCTGGGCAAATAATGATATCTTTCAGTGCAATTTGGGAGGTTCACCTGTAGAGGTGAGAAAATATTTTCAATGTTTTCCCTTCTGGATTAACAATCTGAAGTTTCTATTTTACAGTAAGTATATTGTTGGGTTATCAACTGACAGCAGTCACTATCCCTTGAGATTTCATTTGAAATAATGTTACACAGTGGAATTCCCTTTCATTTTCACAAAAGGGGGATTTGCATCAAGATTTACTAAACTCAGCTGAACTTCTGAGGGTTATTTTTTACCTGTTTTTAGTTAAAAAAAACAGCCATAAACTATTAAGATCATAAAATATTAAGATCACCTTCTAGCTATTCTTTGAGATAAGTGCCAGTAATCTGTGCATTTCAGCACATAGCATCACCAGAGGTATTAAAAGGAAAGTCATTCTAAAGGTGTTTAGTGACTCATCTCCCAGAGGTGTTGTAAGAATTAATTAGCTAATGCCAGTACAGCATTATATAAATGCTAAGTACTATTGTTGACAGATTAAGGTTATGAGTGCCAAATGGCAGCATGAGCTTTGTTACTGAGACATGTCTCTCACTCTTCAAGCAGAAGAGAATCCTCTCAGGAATGACATGGTAAATCACTCTTCCTCACTTTTCAGCCTTTTTCTCTCACAGAATTACTGAAGATGACATGAGCTATACTGGTGGGTTTTGTGACAGCAGTCCAGGAAGGAATTGCAATAAGCTAAAAGTCAATTAGGTAGAAGTTTCCTCTACCATTAACTGAATCATAGAGCAATATCCCGCAGAGAGAACTGTCAAGTCCCATTTGTCTGCAGCTCAGCAAGCATGCACTATGTAATCTAGGATCAATAAACCAAAACCTGGAAGGGGCATAAGGCACAACACTCATTTTTGCTGTACCAGCCATTTAGAAACCTATGCATTTATGATTCCACTCCCCCAGAAAGAGTCAATGCAAGCAGCTGTAAATGTATATTCAACTCATTTTCCAGTTACACAAGCAGTGATCATCAATCTTAAATGACAAGTTGTAGCCATGACTGCTTAACTACTCTCATTCAAGTAGCTGCTTTCCAGAGTATTTATATCTTTATATTCTAGAATGTATGTGCAGGGCTGATTTTCTTCAGTTTACATTATTTAGCAAATAAAATCAGCAGAAGTGATGGATTGGTTAGTGAAGCAATTAAAGAGGTTAAAACCTGAAAGAAAAAAGTATAAATAGTCACGTGCACATGAGTTATAAGCAATCTCTCTCATTTTCTCTTGTTTCAGCATACACTGTGTGCTAAAACATAATTATTTGAAAACCTCCTGACTTTCAGTGGGGAAAAAATGAGACTGAGCTTCATGTAGAATTCAAATATGGCAAACTCATCATAGGTTACTCTCTCTTTCATCGTTTTGAAAAAGTCTTAGTTTTATATATTTTCCATGCCTCTATCTAAAGTTGCCCTTTTACGAAATACCAAAAAATTATAGCATATGAGGCACATCAGCATATCTCAGAGCAAAAGGGTAATCAGGTTTTAATTTTTTGTCTACGACCCTTGTATAAAATTAATGCATTAACAAAACAATTGCTTAAAATTTCTTTTTACAAAATTTTCCACCATGTTTTATCTCTGCTAGTTCCCTGTCACAACAAAACAAAACAGAACTAAAACCAAAAGCAAAACCAAACAAAAATAAAAGCAAAAACAAAACCCAGAGCTTGTTAGTCTAAGTGAAACAAAACACAGATCAGACTAAATTTTGCCTGACAAAATAGAAGTGCAGATCAGACCTTACCCCTATGATTACCACCTAATTGGCTGCTCAAAAAGGGCAACTCAGAAAAGCATATTGTATTAAAAGTACATACATAATAAATGCTTGGATAGAAACAGGATTTTAAGGCATCATCTGTGATGAATAAAAGACTCTGACCAGAAAATAAGTCAGTCATTGCAAAAATATTGACATTTTTCTGATCATTTCAGCATCAAGGCCAATTCAAATATTAATAAAAATTTATGAAAAATAGATAGATTAGTGCTTCCCTTTGGAAAGTTTTTCTGAAGGTAATCAGTTTCAGTGTTTGCCAAAAAATCCAATTTAACATTTCTTGCATTCCTACTTTTTCATTGTAAAATAAAACCCCCTCCAGTCACCACTATTTTCTTCCTACTTGCTGTACTTATACTCTGTAATTAAATACTCTGTCATCTTGTTTTAATAAGCTAAACTCTTCATCTTTATGGTCTTTCCATTTTCTTCAATCTTTGAATTATTTCTGAGGCTCTTCATTATGCCCTGCCCTGTGCAGCACAACCCATACAATGCAGTAGAGGAGAAGTTTTCCCCTGACTGCACTAATATTTTGCTTTAAAGGGATTTACCTTGTCCATGATGTTTTGTATGACTGTCCCATCATCAACCTTAATTGTCATGCTGGCCCCCACTTCTATCATCCCCAGCAGAAGAAGCATTGCATGGTGTTCTGTGCAGAGTTTCTACAAAGCTTCAGGAAAAGCATCTCCAGTGAAATGTAGTGAGAACAATTCCCTCTGGTGATTGTTTTGGTGGGCTGCAGTTAGTTAGTTCTTAATCTATGTAATGCAGTATGCTTGATTTTCCCTGTATAGCATTATTTTTTTTAAGAGAAAGCAAGGTAGTACTGACTCAAGTGTCCAGAATATGTCAGAGCAGACTCTGAGTTTGGAAAATAAATGAGTTTTAATGGAAGTAATCTCCTCTGTGAAGAAAAGCATAGTTGTTTGACCATTTTCTATAAAATAACATGCAAGTGTACTAATTATATTTATATTTTTCCATCAGTGGAGTACCAGTTTTTTATCATAGTGCCTGGGAATGAGGACATGCATAATTCTGCACACACCTTGGGGTCATCTTACTTGACTTTTGAAAAACTGCTACAATATTCACTCAGCATTCTTGCTTGCTCCTAGTATGCCAAAATCTAAAATTTAGTGATCAGATCAGGAATTACCTCCACTTCAGGTTAGTGAATGCAAGTTGACTGGCACTATACAGTTGAATTGCTAACCTAGCATCAAATATGAATAAACTTTGCTAATACACCATGCTTTTGTGTCTCTTACCTTTGGTGTGCTTGTTACTTCCAAATTGTATTTCTGCAGAAAGTAACCCAGAAATCTGTGCTTAAGTAATGAAGTGATACAACAATATTAATAATTAAATTCCCAGTAAATAACGTTAGCTGTGCATATGAACGAGTGACTGAACATGAAAATACTCAGATTTACATATTCCTAATATTGTGCCTTTTTTCTCCAAGAATTTACTACAAAATTTTTCTGCCACAATAGCATCCACTCCAGGAAAATGGTTCATGTTCCCTGACTTCTATTTAATCCCTGTGATACTTATACTTCTGTGTAACATTTCCTTGGTGCAAGGTTAGCTGCAGTACTTGCCATCCTCTTGGTCTCCTTCAAAAATTCTCTTTGGGCAAGAATTTGATCCAAATTTTTATTTTAATTCTTGTATTCCTGGGTTGATGTATGGCTCAATAATTGTGTTATCATGATTCCTATCTGCACATGAGAGGAATCAATCACCTCAATCCATTCAAACAAAGCCTTTTATTGCCTTTTATTTCCCTTTGAATTTGTATGGCACAATAAAAATGCTAGAATTAATTTAATTTAATGCACTATTTTGTTGAAAGCTGGAGGGTTGCTATATGAGATTACTTGGTGGTGTGCAGCACAGTGACTGCCCACCACTTCTACAGCTGGAGACTGGAAGTGAGTGCCTCAGTGACACATTACCAGGGGATGCAGGGCAAATGTTTTCAGGATGAGAGGAGGGAAACAATTTGAGGAATACTTCTGTATCACTGACAGTTAGCATGTAGGCTGCTGCCAAATACTGGTTATTGTCTTCCTTCCTGAAGCACTAGTGAACACTGCAGCACAATGCTATTTTCAGCTCCTTGACAAGATGATTACAATGTAAAGTCATGCTGCGTGACCAGTGTGCCAGGTGTTCACTGTTCTAGCTCTGCTTTTATTACTTTGGGGATGAGAGAATGATGAAGGGAAGGATTGGAGTTACTTAGATTTTCCAACAGCAGGTCAGCTTAGATAGCTGGGCTATATTTACTCAAGGCATTGGCATACCATGTCTGTCACTTTCTTTGCTTTACAAATAAAAATTAATTGAAACAAAATTAGCCAAGATAAAAATGCAGTCTGTTAGGAATTTCCAAGGCAAAGTTTGCACTTCCTAGAAGTTAAATAGTGTCAAGTTAGGTAGGCTGTCCCTGAGCAGAACAGGTATTGAGAAGGCTGCAGTTGAGCCAGCTCCCCAAACCACACAGCATACATGCTCACTGGCACACAGGGGTTGGAAGGCACAGGAGAGATGTAGCACAGATACCTTTTCTTCCCAGGCTTTAAGTCCTCTGCCAAGTCTATAAAAACCAGAAAAATTACAGATGGCCCTTGAAGTTCTGCTTTTTAGTATGCTTTCTTTTCAGTAGGAATTTAAAAGGGATCAGATAAACCATTCCAAAATCAAATCGCTGTAACAATTGATAACTAAAAACTAACATGTTTTTTTCCTGCATGTTTGTTTTGTATACTGTGATCAAAAGACATAATTCTCATTCTGATTTCAAAGCAACAAAATTTTCCAAGGATGCTTTGCAACTAATAAGTAAAAATATGTTTCGAGATACCTGTTTAAATCCAAAAGGATTCAAGTCTGACTGTGTTGTTGGATCCAGATACATTCTAAGATATCTGGCCTAGATTAGCAATTTCCCTTTCTGATGGAAATAGGTCACAGAACAGTATGAATGGGGCAGCAGTAGATCCTTACAGTGACTTTTTTTTCCAGGCTTAGGAGGTTAAATATGTATAAGTAGTCCCAAAGGAAAGGAAGCACTGATGATATTAGCCAACAAGGAGTTCAAAGAGTTTTCCAAAACTTATCAATCTAAAGGGAAAGTGATGAATGACAAAATAAATGTATGACTCTAAAGAGAATGAAGATACATATAGAAAATAAATTAGTCCCAAAGCCATTTGTGATAAAATAAAATAACATCAATAGCTTTTTTTTTAATTTGAGTCAGAAATTTTGATTGCCTTTGAAAGAAATTCCAGGGAAGTTTCCTCACAATTCTTAGCTAGAAAGTCCTATAGATCACAAAATTATCACACAAGTTAGGAAAAAGCCTTGTGTGGGTAGAAGCATCAGCACAGAAATAAGCTCTATCATTAGACAATGGCCTAATAAAATGACACCAGTGACCCACTTATCATTGACACAAAAAGCTTCTTTAGATCAATTGTATGCATTCAAAAGAGCTCTGGCAGTGACCAAACCAGATCAGCAGCCTGAAACACCTCTTTCTAGTCTTAGGCTCAACTCAGTGCAGATTTATGGTCTTCTAATCTTCCTTAACCATATATAACAATGAAAGTGGGAACTACCCTTGTAAGGATTGAGAGCTAAGGATAAATTCACCAAAGCTACTAGAATTTGGTTATTCCCCTGTACAGTCATGGAGATCACATCATTCATCTGACAGATTTATTCTCCAGTTACTTATGGTGAGAAAGGAAAGGCAGTCTGAGCTGCATGATGCCTCAGTTCCCTGAGCCTAGCCGTGGCAGTCACAGACATGAACTGAGACTCTCAAGGTAGGAAAAAATGTACAATCTCAGTAAACAAGCAAACTTTTAAAAATATCTCCCATTTTCAATCAACTGTTTTCCTGTTCCAACATTTAGGCACCACTTACCATCTTGACATGTTTGTTTTTGTAGGAGAAACTGTGATTTGGGGCAGCTGAAGTGTCTCTGATGAAAGCCTGTGTATTTGCAAAGAATGTACACAAAGCTCAATTTCCCTGAACGTGGTAGGAACAAACAGCAGAAGGTTATTTCCTAGCTCAGAAATCTAGCTCTCCATTTTCAATAGGTACTCTACTCAACAGAAGCTTTTTGTCTTGGCTTTCTCCCTGGGCCACCCACATTGCCTATTTGTTTTATCCTAGTTCTCTGGTTATTTCTAAACTCATAGCTCCTATCAGTTAATGTCTCTGTGAATATATAATAATTTCCCAGAAAGTTCTTTGTTCTTCACAAATTAGTTCATACTTCAGCTTGTCTTTGTAGGATAACTGCCTGGGTGGTGGCTTCTCCTGTTTTCAAAAAATTTACTTTGTACAGGAGCTTAGCTGCTGCTTCTTGTTTAAACCGAATGGAGGGTGCCCCCATAACCAGGGGATTAATGAGGCTTGGAATTTTCTGCAGATCAAAGACAAACTTTATGGCAGCCATTAACATCTTCCAGCACTTGAGCACAGCATTCTTGAGAGAAAAAAAAAAAAAGCAAACCTATAATGATCAAGCCACAACATCACAACATCACCTAATCACCCGTTTCTCCTCATTGCAGTATTTCCCTCAGGACATCACGTGATGTTTCACTTCAGACAGAAAATTAAATGAAAAAGGGGAAAAAAAATCTTTTAAAAGATAAGAGAAAAAGAAAGCTGAAGGATATGTAGCATAAACAAATATACCTCAGAGGAAAGGAAGAGAAATAGTAGGATTGTAGATTTCTACCAGTAAACTTCAGTATCTATAAGCTCTGATTTATACAGGGCGATAAATGAAAAATGGATGGCTGCAGCATGCATTCTGATTTAGTTTTATGCCCAGCCTCTCTTTGACAATTATTACCTCTGAACAGCTCCTAAACATGGTAGTTTTGGGCTTAGTACAGTTAGTAGGAATCGGTGTTGGTTTATCATTCTGTGAAATCTTCCAGCAGTTCAGGACTTGCTTATGAAGAAATTGAGTCTTATCCTCTTCAAGGAAAACAGCCTTCATCAGAGAGATGCAGCAATCATTCAACTTTAACCTTCTGGAGTGTTTCTATCAGAGTCTTAAACCAGACATGTATTTCCTGGTAAAAGAACTATGAACAGAATGATCTCAGCCATGGGAAAGAAATTAATAATCTCAGCAAAGAAGTTTCCCTAGGTGGAAACGCAAATTATATTCTCCAAATACTTCTTATTTGCACAACTATAACACCAGCAAAGACTGCTGCTGGATGTGCCAGTTTTCCCAGACCTTGAGCACAACAAGCACGTATCTGTACTCCACATGCATGCCCAGCACTTTTGGCAGGCTGAGCTTGCTGTGCTTGCTCAGACATTCTATGCCCTGGCAGCTGCCTATTAAGTTATGGAAGCTGGGTGTCACACCAGGACCTGGGGGCTGAGAGCCTTGAATCCACGGATTGTGAACAGCAATGAGTGTGGACTCAAAACAGTAAGGTGTTTTGAGGAACATGCATGTGCAAGCTGTCTTTGAGTACCTCCAGAAAAAACCCTGCAGGAGCAGAAATACAGATTGGTTGCTTTGGGATGTAATCCCAGTAAATTTCATCATTTTTCAACAGCGATTATACAAAAGAAATAATGACAAATAATATTCAATGTTACACTGACAACTTTTCTGCTTTGCAAATTATTCTGGACCAAATCACAATGGTACAGAACTGTGTTCACACTAGCACAAGTTCATAAGACAAGTAAATTATTCTTTACCAAGCACTGCATTCATGTAGTGACAAAGCTTTCAGGGAACTTCCTGTTCCAAATGATAGGAACAGTCTAGATAAGCCTGTGAATGAAATTGGAAACCCGGCAAATTAAATTAAGTACTAGCATGCCTTACCCAGGCACTTTTGCTTAGTTTTGAACTGCTATTTTCTTTCCACTTAGCCAAGGTTTTGGGTATTTTTCCGATTGGTTGTCTAGTTTCTCTTCATATTTACAAAGAATTCAAATAAATAAGGATAAAGTAACATTAAGAAAATAATTTTAATCATTATGGTGCAAATTCTTTCGGTTTCAGATTTAAAGACCAAATGGATAGGCAGACACACAGGTTCTAACCATTCACATCAGGAGCAGTGTAGCAGGGCTTTGCTGACCCAGTTCAGTGCCAGATGTTTTGAAAACTTAAATTACGAACTAAAACCCTCTTCAAATATTAATAAACAAATAAAATAGTTAATTGAAAAATAAAAAAAATCCTCTTTAGGTGAATAATTTTTTTCTATAACAAGATAAAGAATGTTATCAATAAGCGTATTTAATGTTTTATTTTAAATAAAAAAGATGTCTATGTCTAGCATTTTAGAAATTCAGCAAGAAGGTTCAAATTTCTGGTTTCAGCTGTCTTAAAGAAAAACAACTTTGATCTTTTCCATAATTTAATCTTTTTATATTATCTCAACTCCAAAGGATGCCTATTTAAATGCCTCAGTAATAATTTTTTTACAAGATGTCTGAAATTACTAAGGCTCAGGAAGTACGAATTATATAGGAAAAGCAAGAACAAGAGCATCTAAGGTTGCCACCATGTGGATCCTTAAGCTTGCTTAGTCTCAGGAAATATTTTCATGTCAACAGGGCAATGGTTTGGCTGACTGCCTGAGCAATAGGTAAGCAGAGCTGTAAGCATGCCAGAAATGCATAACTGAGGCAGGAGTCATCTGCTGGCCAGGTACATTAGTGCTCATTCGTTGACAGGTTTAGTTGTTGGATCAGAACCACAGCTTTACAGTCTCCTGCTGATGGGTGAGGAGTAATAAGAAATAATCATCTTGGGATGAAGATAAAACATGATAAAACAAGTCCAGGTTGTTATGTCTCACAGGCATAGAACAGCAACTCCGTGCTCCCAGCTTTACTCATAAATTCATGTGAAAACCACTCTTGTAAGCCTGCGTTTCCCACTGGAGGGACAAGAGGGGAAAGGCAACACAGAGGAGGAGCAACACACTGAAGATGGGGCCTGCATGTCAACAGTTGAAAAGAAAATGCAATTTTAATCTGCAAAGTGTCTGAAAATCAGCAAGATCTCTCAGGCTGAGGTAGTGAGACACATGGAGCAAGTTTTACAGATGCATCAGAGAGCTGGTGCATTTTCTCTTTACTGGTTGAACTGCTGAAAAGACTGCCCAGAAAGCAACAT
>VWYI01046877.1:162058-196663 GCA_013399455.1 Anthoscopus minutus | reverse complement strand
GCAATGGATGACAGAGGCTGCTCTGCAAGGTCATAATTCTGAGAGTTCTGTTCATAAGCACTAGAGCAATCTTGTCCATATGTGGAAAATCAACGGTTCATACTAAAATTATTAAATTTTTAACAGGCTGAACATCCAAAGGACCTTCCAAAAAATGAATCTGACCATAACAAAAAAGTAATGGCAAAGAAAGTGGAGTTACTTGCTCTGAGTAATATTACACATATATATATATATGTGTATGTATATATATATATATCAGCTGCCAGAACTTGTATTTGTATTGCTTTACAAAAAATGCCTCATTAGTGATGAGAAGACAACCAATTAACTGTCTAAAACTGGTCTGCAATACTACTGGTGGCTGATCTTATTGAAACAGGCTACCTGTTTTCATTTCCTGTAGGATCCCAGAGGTTTATATGAATATAATTCTGCAGTTCTGATAGTGAGATTTGCATAAAAATAAAACAAAAATGGATGCAATAGGTATTTGTTCTCTTCTGGCCTGTGTTGCAGTGTCATTAACTTGCAGTGAAGTATAAGTCTTCTTATCTTCCCACAGGCTATGAAGCAGAGGTTCCAGATATTTTTCTAGTGGACACTGCTTTACTTTATAAAATCACTAGGAAATATTTATTGCTATCAAGTACACTTGTGGCAATTTCAGGGGCAAGTTAAATATTTAACTTTGAGACTTGCTTGAAATTCCTAAAGTTTTTATGCAGAGTAAGATAGGTTTGTGGTAGTTTATTCTACTGCTTGTTGTGCATAGAACCTTAAAGGGATTGAAACTTCAGGACAATCAATGTGGCATTTTGTGAACATGACCTTTTTTTTTTAGTGACAAATGTTTCAGGTCTCCATTGTTAATATCTCATTCCCAAGTTCATTCTCTTCCTCCTCCTTTTGTCTAAAATGTGACTGTTGAAGAGGATTAATTTTGAAGTTTTGAGTCCCAACACACATGCATACAATTTTCCTCCCTCCACTCTTAATTTTGATCCATCTTTTGACTTGTTCTAACAGTGAAATTTCAAAATTATCCATTGACTTTGGGTGCTGAACTCAAGCACAAATGCTTGATCACTTTAGAGCACCATTGGAACTTACTTTGCAGTTGAGATGCCAGTCACATTTTAAGACTTTAGGATATGCACCAGCTGTTTTTTTAGTATAACTGCCAAAAGTCTTCCCTAGGCAGGCTTGCTGATCTGATTAAAAGCAGTTTAAAAGTTTTTATGGTTCAGTTAAAAATAACTCTTCTGTCTCATCTGCTTTGGATGAGAAGCCATAACTAGTATGGGTGACTTAGTGTCATTGCTGGATGTTAGTCTCTAGTTTGAATGCACCCTGTCTGAAATACCACAGTGCTGACAGTGAGCACGGAAATGTTACTTGCACACCTCAGATAAGCAGATATAAGTGTGAAAGCCAGGTATCTAGTGCAAGAGTTGTACCACTTAGTGACTGCTCGCTCTTTTCATTCACTTCTGTGCCAGTAGGTTTTCCAGTAGTTTTAGAAACGCGACTGAATTGCTATGGTTAATGAGAAAAGAGTCTGAAAGCTCAAGTAATAATGATGAGTGCATCACTTATTTTATAGTTAGGTGTGTGGATGTGTTTAATAAGCATGTATCCATTTATTTTTTCAGGGTTGTTAACCCAACCGAAAGTCCACAAAACAAACAACAAACCCAAATAACACAAAACTAGCTTTATCTCCTGGTGCATTTTCATTGGATAGCTTAACTCTCAGACACATGTAAAAATGTTTGGTGGCCTTTCTTGGTGAAGTTAGTATGGGATAAATCATTTTAATATGAAAAGTTTTTATGATTTAATGTACTGCTCCAATTTTTTCCTGAAATTCACACATATGGAAGGAAATGTAGTGTTTCTAATGAATGTGGGAGTGTTATTATTAAAATGTAAACAAAGTTATTCTGTACTTTGCAAATTGGTGAAATATTTGTGCCACTGTTTGCTGCTGCTTCTTAGGGACACAGCAGGTCAGGAGAGATTCAACAGCATTACCTCAGCTTATTACAGAAGTGCCAAGGGAATTATTTTGGTGTATGATATCACCAAGAAGGAAACATTTGACGATTTACCAAAATGGATGAAAATGATTGATAAGGTATGCCTTAAGTATTTTCTTTTTACATCCTTTTTTTAACAAGGATTTTTTTTCCCCTCAATGAAATTTCCAGTATCAGTTTAGGATTAATAGACTACTGTCAGCAAATTTTCACTGATTACTTTTAGCCAGGATTTAACATAGATGTGTTTTTGTTGCAAAATGGTTGTCCATCCTCGCTTTCTTGAACTAGAATTGTTCCAGTTAGAAGTGTCAGTGAAAATCTGTAATGTTGCTCACTTACCTTTGCAGTGGCGGGGAGGGTGTTTGTTTCCTGTCTGGGAAATAAGGTCATTGTGTTCATTCTTAGATAAACTAGAGCAGCTAGTTCTCAAGTCACATTTTAAAAATAGAATTTAAAAATTGTAATTTTTTGAAATAATGTTTGGAAAGAACATTTACCTGTAACATATATATATATAGTACATAAAACCACTGTGTCAGTGTGGTTCCTTATTTAGTAGTGGAATTGTCCTTTTTTTGTGTTTTGCTTGCATAACAAAATGTTATGTTCCTAGGTTTAGTTAATTAGAAATGTTTTAATTGCAGTATGCTTCAGAAGATGCAGAACTTCTATTAGTTGGAAATAAACTGGACTGTGAAGTTGATCGAGAGATTACTCGGCAGCAGGGAGAGAAGGTAAGGACGGGTCTAGAGCCAAAGCTCTTGTGGCATTGCTGCTGATGATCCATGGCTACTCTTGTTCAGACTGTTGGACATAAGGGAACATATTGAGAGTAGTGGTGGTCTCTCAAAACCCATGTGATGTTTATCTGTAGATATTGTGCAGTTATGAGTGTTCCTGCTGGAGCAGTGTGGTTTCGGTCTAAGGAGTGAGCTACAAGTTTGCTTACACTGTACCACTAGTGTAGGGGATACTGCTTTCTGGGCTCTGAAAGGGGACGTAGTGAAGACTTGAAGCACAAGTGGAGATTTCTACTCAGGAAATCTTTCTGGGCTTCTTTCAGATGTTTGCTTCTCAGTCCTGTTTTTGGACAGGCAACAGCGCTGCTTGATTACTTGGCTCACCTCTGTTTTCATGTTCCTTTTGTTCTCTTGCAACCCCAAAAGTGTTAAGGAACCTGGTGAGAGAGTATGTTTGTTGTAGTGTGATACTCAGCACCATGTTGACCAGAACGATGTCAGCATGGGCATACACAAACATTTGGAAGTGAGGGCTTATTGCAAACTTTTGGAGTCAAGGCTAATTCTTGTATCTGTGCTTCCCTTTTCTACATTTTGAATAATGAAGCTGTGATTAGCTCTTCTGAGAAGTTCTTCCTTTTTGGCAATCTGCAGCAATATGTGTCAACTGAATACATGAATTAAGTATGGAAAAATGCAGACCCCTTTTCCAGTAAACCTATTTTAAGTAAAAATTAGCTATGTATTGCAGTATTTGTTGCATCATGCAGATTCTGGATTATTGATTGAATTAGACTTCCACCACAGATTTGGGGAAAGTTGTGTGTTTGGGGTTTTTTTAAAAGTTTTATGAGGCGAATATTCTTGCTGTCTGTGGCTGTTTGCACATATCTTCATGGAGTTATTTTATTTTCTCTCCCATCAGTTTGCACAGCAAATAACCGGGATGCGGTTCTGTGAAGCAAGTGCCAAGGATAATTTTAATGTGGATGAAATATTTTTAAAACTTGTTGATGACATTCTGAAAAAGGTAAAATTCTCAGGTGGTAGTATTCCTCTGGTCACACAAATGGTCAATGTTTAAATAATGACTACATATGCTTGGGAGGACAGAGAGCAAGTACAGATTGTCAGGTGAATGCATAGTGGGCATGATGCAGTTCACAGACTACTAACTACTGCATTTCACTAATACAATCCAAAAGACCCTGAAACTGAGGCTTTGGCTGTCAGTGAACTCTTGAAATGAGTTCTTTTTATGCAGATGACTGTTTACAGGTGATTTTTCTTTTCTTTAAGATGCCACTGGATGTTATAAGAAATGAGTTGTCCAACAGTATCCTGTCCCTGCAACCAGAGCCAGAAATCCCACCAGAACTGCCTCCTCCAAGGCCACATGTCCGTTGCTGTTGAGTTGTTACTTCCTCCAGAGTGAAAAATATGAGCAGGAGGGTAAAGAAAGTATCTGTACTACTCTGCACTACAATCATTTGGCAGTTTCTCGTTGCACTTTGTTATTTGAGTCAGAGCTACACACTAACTTGTAAATATGCAAATACGCAATCCTATGTAGGATTCAACTATAACATTTAATTATTACCCCTCTCCCTCACAATGATGTTTCATTCATTGCCCCAGTGTTATAAATACTGTACAGTTGGTGGGAGTTTGCCACACATCCAGTTGAGGAGGAGGAGAAGTTAAATCTATACCTATTCTTGACATAAATGTTGTAATAGTTCTTTATTATTATAAACAGGCAGGCAGAAGCTCTTCTGGTATGAAGATAAGTATATGGTGCTTTGCTAACTATTTTAAAGACAAATTTTTTAAAAACAAGAGAACTTCATGTACAAAGCTTCCATAATCAGCATTATGTTTCCTTTAATGTAGTGAAAACATTTTTGGCTGTAGCATCCTCTGCTGACTGGATTTATTGAAAAGCTAAGTTTAATCTTTGGCAGTCTTTTATTTATTTTGTTTAATGCTGCACCCTTTCTTTGTCTACCGAGACATCACACCTGGTGCAGATCTAAGATTGCACTTTGAAAAAGCACATATAATTTCTTGCATAAACATAAATTTGGTTACAAGAATCAGTAAGTTTCAATAAAAGAATGGAGATATATCATGCTCTAAAAGAAGGTATAAAAAAGCAATGCTGCTGTCCTAGACAAATTCTTGATTTAAAAAAAAAAGACTATACATTTTCCTGTGTTAAGGAATATATGTGTATTTTTGTCCGGACATCTGTAGGGATGGGGGAAGGGAACCTAAGGTAAAATTTTCTTTCCTAATGGTGGAAATTATTCCCATCAAGCAAATACTGTGTTAGGATTTTGTCTGATAATGAACTTGTGAATTATATCTTTGGTATATCTTTTATTAAATGCACTGTTTAGTTTAGCTGTGGTAAATCAGTAGATACATATTTGAATAACTTGGTGTGTCCTGAATGTTGTGGTATTGAAAAACATTGTGGTCTTTCTAAACTAATGAAGTGCAAATAAAATTTTGTATTTATGAATGACAGTGGAACTGCACCTGTTATTAGAATGGCAAGTATCAAGTGATGGGTAAAAAGTAGAATTTGGAATATGGAGCAACACTTGTGTTAATTTTGTTATGATTTAATTTTCTGTTTGACAGTTCCTTTAGGTGTAGTTGGAAGAGCAGCAGACATTAGTTGTTCACCTTGGTCAGTGCTCTGTTGGGAGAGCAGCTGATGACCTGGCCCAGCTGATATCTTCAAATGGCATGTGACTGCTTGTCATGCTGTCTTAGCAGGTGGTTGCCAGACTATTAATTACACTGACAACACAAGTATGAACCAGTCTTTTTCACACTACAGCTTCTCTACTTTGCATTCTCTGGTGCTGGAACCCATTTTGTCACTTTTGCCACTCTTATAGCCAGAACACTGGCACCAAACAGTAAAGTATGCCACTGACTTAAACAGATTCTCTCTGTTTTATGGGAGAAGAAAAGACACAACAAACTATTAACACACACAACAAAAACAAAAACAACAAAAAATAAAGCTTCTTTCTCTGAATAAGCTCTGACATTCTGAATTCAATGCCATGCAGGCCTGTAGCACACCTGAATTTCTACTGACAAATTAAGGAAAGCGTGGTTGATATTTGTGCTTATGTCTTCTGCCACCTTGTGCCTAAACAGTTTGCTTTTTTAAATAGTAAACTTGCAGTTTACTATCCTATTGGTAAGATAAAATGAATTTCTAAAGCACTTGTAGGAGTTCAGATGATACTGTGGGCAATAGCAAGGAAGGAAAAATTATGGGAAGTGGTTTTAACTTGAAAACCATTTTATTTTAGCTGATTTGTTTTTATTTGTACTTAGAAACTTGTGATTTTTTTCCTGCAGTTTTTGAATTTAATAAAACTTAAGAAATTTTACTTAGATAAACTTTCTTTTTGTAATTCTGTGCTGTTTGTATATAGGCAGATTGAGAACTCAGTCTCTTGTACCAAAAATTAAAAACTATTGCATTTAAGAAGGATATATTTATTTTGAGTGCTTGAATGTGTTTTATTATTCATTGGAAATTATAAAATTTTCAGGAAATGTTTGCTTTCCATCCATTATACCATGAAAAGTGTTTTGCCTCCTGATTTTATCTCTACAGCTTTTATATAAATCAAAACCAGTTAATTTATGCCCTTGCTCCACCCAGAGCAGGTGTTAGTGGTGTGATGTGGGAAGAGGGGAGGGTGGAAAAAAAAGTTATTCATGCTGCTCCCTTGTCTCATATGAAGGTTCAGCAGTCAGCCCAACCTATGTTAGCATCTAATGATGGACTGTTTGAATGGTCTGCACAACCATCGAGGATCACAGGATGGGAAAAAAAGGGAAGATGAGCATGGACACATCTGTGTTAGCAGATCACTCTTTAGAAGTTCTTTAGAAGCTGTGGTTGGGGGGACCATTCCCACTCTTCAGGGAGTGTGTGGGGATTGTTTCCTTCTAACACTGAGCCCAAAGTGCTTTTTACCACTATACTCATCAGGTGCTGCTGAGGTCCTTTAGTCTCTGGCAGGTTCTTAGTGATGGACAAAATAAACTTGAGAGCATTTTGATAAGCGAGCATGGCAAACAGAAATCACACAGGAGTATCAGAAATTGGTTAGTATCATCTGCTCTGAAATAACGGGGAATTCTTGACTTTCTTGAATCAGAGAAATAATGAAATATTAAAATTATTAGATAGATTGTGGTCATTGAAGGGTGATTTGCCACCAATTTCAATGTGGTGAGGATTTAATACTGTAAATTCCCGATACTGTATTACATCCTGTTAGCAATGTGTCTTTTACCAAAGCTAAAATTCGTATCTGTCAGGAGACTAAAACAATATTTGATTGTGTCCCTAAACTTTTTAACCTGACTGCAGTGGACATTCAGCCAGTGGGTTAACAGGTCATTTCTTCACAAGTGAACAGAAAATAAGGAACACTGGAAATTTTTCTCATGTCTAATAGTCACAACACAGAAAAAACTGAAGCCACTGTTTTACCAGGACATGTTGAATTATGCGCTGTTGTGCTGTGTGTGCTTGAGAAGTACTGACAGTGAAATCTTTCTTTCACTAGATTTCTCTGCTCCTTCAGAGCAGAGATACACAACTGATGTCAAGATTTGGTACTTCAAGAAAGATGAGAAGGTGGGGAAAAAGAGGACTGGAAGTTAAAATACCCAAATTAAACCTCCTCAGCACAACTTGAGGCCATTTCCTCCTTTTCTGTCACTTGTTACTTGGGAAATGTGACTGATTCCTTTCAGGTAATTTTAGAGAACAGTAGGATCCCCCCGAGGCTCCTTTTCTCCAGGCTAAAGAACCCCTGGTCCTTCAGCCGCTCCTTGTAAGCCTTGTGCTCCAGACCCTTTACCAGCTACCCTTTCCTGGACACTCCAGCACCTCAATGTCTGTTTTATTGTGAAACTGAACACAAGACTTGAAATGACAGAAAGTGGCCCATTGAACACTATCAGCAGCTACCTCAGGACCCTTGGATCCCATCCAGCCCCATAGAAGTGTGTGTGTGTCTGAAGTGGTGTAGCAGGTCACTCTTTCCCTTTGGGTTGTGAGGGCTTCATTCTGCTCCACATCACTGTCTTCCAGCTTAGGGGGCTGGGTACCCAAAGAACAACTGACTGAGGCAAAGAGGGCATGAAGTACCTCAGCCTTTTCCTCAGCCTTTGTCACTATGTCTTCCCCTGCATCTTGTATTTCTCCTTAGCCCTCCTTTTGTTGCTGATGTATTTATGTAAACATTTTTTATTCTCTATGGCAATAGCCAGATTAAGTTCTAGCTGGGCCCTGTCGTTTCTGATTTTCTCTCTATATAACCTCAACACATCCATGTAGTCCTCCTTAGTTGCCTGCCCATTCTTCTAGAGATGATAAGCTTTTTTTTCTTGAGTTTCAGCCAAAGTTCTGTTCAGGCAGGCCAGTCTTCTTCCCTGCCTGCTCATCTTCCAGCACAAGGGGATGGCCTGCTACTGCAGCTTTAAGACTTTCTTCTGGAAGCATGTCCATCCTTCTTGGACTCCTTTACCCTTCAAGACTCTCCCAAAGGGCTCTGTTAACCAGAGATGAATGTAATTTAATTTAATCTGTTATTCATGTCACCACACTGAAGGGGTAGGGATTTCTGGCAGCAAAGAGTTTGCTTGAATTGGTTTGCGTTTTATCGTTGTTTGTGAAAGTGATACCGTGAAGTGATCCATTACTTGGAGTGCTAGATTTAAGTAGGATTTGAAATTTGGTGGACCTTTTTTACTTAAGCAAGGATTTTTCGTTAATCCAGTTATCCTTGGAAGCCAGCAGTTTTCTTACAGACTAGTTCTGTGTGTCTAAACAGGACTGTTCTGGCTGTCAGTGTGGCTGTTAGTTCTGGAATCCTTTTTTGTTCCATGCCATTACCTCTGCATATCAAAATCTCTCTAGTTTGGAAGATTTATAGCAGGTACATTTCTGGGGTAGGAAGGAAAGCAAGATGCATAGGAAAAGGGGAACAGAGCACCCAAACTAGTAAAAAAAGAATGTGAACAAACCCCTTTTTTATATAGGGAATGGGAAGTGCAGCCTATTTCCAGCTTGGTCACTTTTCTATATTGGGAGTTTATTCCCATGTGTTCATCTCTACAGTCTGAAAGCCAGAAAGAAACTCCCCAAGCAGCATGGATTCATCCTCCCTTCTGGTGCTGGCAGTTTCTCACTCACTGGAAACGGAAGGGGTTTTGCTGAAACAGAGAGTCCTTTTCCTGTAATGGAAACATCTCATTGCTCTCCTGATGGCAGGTGTATGGTCATTCCTTGGGGAGAAATAGCACAAATACTTGGACTGTGCCTTTCAAATTACTACCATCATTTATGGTAGTATCGTGCTGATTGCACATCTTCCTTTTAAAGTACTTTAAACGGGTCAGTTAGAGATTTTAGTCCTTAACGTTTTTTTATTTCTTTAACGTTTTTTATTTCTTGTTGAAAGATGGAACACTGGATTGCTTTCGTTTTTCAAGAGTTCAGCTTGCTCTGTCCTAGCTAGGTGTCAGAATGGCTGCATTAAACACTTCTCACCTTCCTCTTCCTTCTGGCTTCTTAGAACCCCTCAGACGGTACGAAGGTGTAATAAATACGTTCACATTAAACAGTGAAAAGCTGAGGTGTCAGGAGTTCGTATTAGGCTTAGAAGGAGGAGTATTTCTGGCATGGCTGGAAATTCCTGCCAGGGCAGCGCACTGCCGGGGATTTTCCATTAGGGGTCAGTGGAGCTCCGCCAGTGGAGGAGTCTGTTCCCTGCGCTGCTCGGGGAGCGATTCCTTCTCGCTGCTTCCTCCCGACTAAACGCCTCTTACGTCAAAACTCCTGCTTTTTCCAAAGCAGCAACTTAAACTGGTGCGTAGCTGTAGTAGTGAAAATGCAGCCAGAGAAGCGCACGAGTGTGTTGTTTTGGTACAAGGAAGGAAATAATGAAGTATTTTAGTATTAATTTTCTGTATGCAAAACTGTGTTTCCTTAAGTACCTTTTCTGACAGAAAAGCTATTCTTAGCTAACTGCATGATAGATAGAAGCTGTTAAGCTGTGTTTCTTGATGATCCCCTTCAGTGACTTATTCAAAAATCAGTGAATATCCAGATGGGCCTTCTTAATTTCCTAATAAATGAATCAAAATGTCAAAAAAAAAACAACCCAAAAAAACCCAAACCCATCCTCAGTGTGAGTTATGACCTTGCTTTTGTTCAGGACTCATAGTAAATTTTTTATTCTTAGAATTTCCTGTGGAATCTGTTCTCTGTACTTGATTAAATGGCCTGGAGTGAAACTATTTTTTCTTCCAACTCTGGCCAAAATGTAGGTAAACTGTCCCTCGTCAAGGGTGCTTTTCCTTAAAATTTTAAAGGTGAACATGTCAATGCTAGGTACTTCATAGTTATGCTTCAATTAATTTTTCCTCAAGTATACTGTTGTGTCACAGAGGATCACAGAGTCAATATTATTAAAATAAAATTTTATGTCAGCCTGGCCATGTGCCAGCCCTTGCAAAAGAATTCAGCTTCCTGTAGATCCTAACAGATAGTTCTGGAATATTTAGTTTTATTTTAGTTAAAATTTTTCATTTTTATTTCCTGAAGATGATTTTATCTCTTAGAAAAGAGGAGTCCTGGATGGTGGTGGTTGTGATTTTTGTTGTGATGAGGGAATTAAGATGCTTGTTTGGATTAAAGTTGTTACACTTTCTTCTAACCCAGAGTTCCTTGTCATGTTCTCTAAAGCTGCCTTATGTTGTATTTAGGGATTAGAAAATCTACCAAGTGAATCTCAATGTGCTAGTACACACAATCCCACAGGCACCTTCCCTAGCTGGCGTAACACTTTGGGTCCCTAAAAGCTGGCCAGCACTGAAGAAAGAAGTCAGGTTTTTTCCTCAGGAATAATGATGCAGATTCAGAGTAACCATGTAAACACAGGCTTTATGGAATTGTCCAAGCTTACCTGGAAAGAGGGAAGGAAGTCGAGGGAAGGAAGCCAAAATGTGTTAACTGCCAAATGATAAAATTACTTTATGCTCCAGGCTTCTCACTGTAGTCCTTCTTGCAAGATACTGCAGCTGCTCCTATTGGGGTTTTAGTGGCATGTCAAGGGGGAAAGACAAAATCCAAAGAGCTCCAATAACCACTGGAAGGAAGAGGAAACCAGAACATCCATTTGCAGCCAGAGATAACCTCTTGATAAGGGCATTGCTTTCTTTGCTCTGTGCAATTTTGATTTTTAAGAACAGAGAAATGGAAGGGACTGCTCAAGCCTCATTAATTTAATCCCCTGTGTTATAGACAGACATAAAATGGAGGCTTTTTCCCATCTGCAATCCTAAAATAGACAAGGATTTACAGAAAATAAAGTTTTTCCCCTGCTGGGCAGGAAGTCTTGATGGTAAACTTCTGCTGTCCCTGAACTGATGAATCATAATAGCAAAATGAATTTTTTTCTCAAGAATTTGTCCAATTGCTTGCATTTTTTTAGACCCATGTGAATTATTGACATCGTCAATATACTGTGGTGGTAAGTGCTACATCATAAAAATAGACTATGGGAAAAAAGAGCTGTTTTAATTTTGAATTTATCATCTGCTAATTTGTGTAATCCCCCAGCATTATCTTGCAGGAAGAAACGGTTGAACAATTGTTTCCTTTCTACCATTTCTGTGGTAAAATAACTTCCCATAATTTTAACATCTTATATCAAGTGTTTCCATCAGTCATATCCTTTGCAGTCTTGGCAAGTCTTGTTATCTTCCGTTGTTCCTGTTATTGAAGGCATTTCATACCTTTAAACATCCTTACAGCCCTCCTCTGTACATCTTTTCTTTTATCATCTCTTTTCAAGAGGGCCAGAATGGTGTTCAAAAATGTGGTTTCAGCATCAGTTTACACAATACCTTTTTATCATTTAATCAGCAATTTATCCAGAAGAGGACTTTTGTTCCATGGCATCTTAGTATCTCTAAGAGCCTTCAGTGAGAGATGTGTGGAATGCCTTTTATAAATCCAGGTAAATTAAATCAAGCAGATCTCCCTTTTCATGCAGTCTATGATGACTGGACATAACAGATATTCTTAGGTGCCCAATATTATTTTTCAGCATTACTTGCATTCTTTGATTACAGTTTCTATCAGCAATCCCAAATTACAAGACATAGTCACCACTCCAAAGAAAGCACAGGCAACCTCCACTATTTCAGTCACCTTATGTGCAGATTAAAATCAGTTCAAAAGCTTTGAAAATCTCCACATTGACACACTTAAAAGTTTAAGCTAGGTGCTGTATAAAAATCTGTATCAAAATAATTCCCTTTTGCAGTTTTTTGTGAACTCTGTGCATCCAGGCAAGGATTACTTAAACTGGCAACAAAATACATCTTAATTGAAGTCAGTTTGTTACACTCAAAGTCTCATTATAAGCAAAAATGGGGACATGCCTTATTTGAGAAGCAAAGAATTTAATGTTCATGTAACTGATATTTTAGTAGACTTAAATAAAATGCAATGAATAGTTCCTAAGGTTTTACTGCAGTTACTAAATTTTACAGTCGCTATTATCCAACTAAATCAATACTTCTGACTGTATGAAAAATAATCAGCTTAAACTGTTGCAGCTATATGCACACAAGCACATGCACACACACTGAATGAGGTGTAGTGATAATTTGGTATCCTCCTCTTCCTTGCAAAGAGGAATGTGAGGTTGTCAACTTCTTCCTCACTCTAGGTTCCACTTGGGGCTATTTTCATGTTTGTTGATACTTTAATGGATCTTGCTTTTTTTTCACTGCAAGTCTGCAGTGCATCTTATCTACATTTACAATATACACTGCATTTTACCTGTGTTGGAAAATGCTTTCTGCTCTCTTTTGCTTCTAACACTAGTTTTGCCCAGCTCCAAGTAGTGAGTATCTTTAATTTACCATTTATGAGTATTTCCATTCTTACTATGATTTTTGCCCCCTCTTATCAGCCCAGGCCTGTATTTGTCTAGTATTCCCTCTTTGAAGACCTTGCTGTTATTCCTATGTAATTGCACTGGCTGCTGTATGTGTGACTCCTAAATACATCTTTCTTTGCAGAATAACCAGCTGCCACCGTTGTCTCTATAAAAGCTATTACATCATGTGATTAAAATAAGCAAAAGTACATAGAATGGGGAGTAGCTGTCTAATCACTAGGAAAAAAAAATGTTGTTACAGCAAAGCAAGCTAAACCAAGGTTACCAGTCAGGCTTAGACAAGTTCAGCCAAAGAGGAAACCCAGACAACTACTGTAATAAACATCAGATTAAAGAGGCATCACTTACAACAAAAAGATTAGCAAAATAACTTATTCTTTTCTATACATAGCTGTAGATCCTCTATAGGTGCCTTCTTGTAAGGCACCACTAAATTAAAGCAGAAGAAGGTTGTGTATGGTTATGTTATGGATGCTATGTCAATCTTAACAAGTGATGTGATCCAAAATGAGCAGTTCTGCTGAAATGAGTTGGTGCTGGACCTTGCTAGCAAAGGGATTGCTCTGGGCTTGTTGTAGCCTGGCCTTAGGCAGTGGCTGCCAATAGCAGTTGGAATTTGCTACCTGTGCTCCTGAAGAACAGCTTCTGCTTTAGACTCCTTGAGTAGATATCCCCTTCACGTTCTCCAGAACAGTTTTGTGACATGAACCAAAGTGCAGCAAAAGGGAATGGTCCTGATCTGAATGAAAACACTAATCTAGGTATGCTTTGTATGGGTTCAGAGCCATTAACCATTCAAGGTTTTAAATGGCACTTTTTACTTACTGGAGCATTTCCCAGTAGTGAAGGAAGAAATTAAGAAATTAGGACTGGAACCAGAAAGCTAAGCAAAACATTTGAAGTGTGAGAGGAATATGAGGTTTCATGATAAATGCACTCAGGCAATCAGTGAGATGCTTCTGCAAGGGTATGACAAGATATGAAATGTAGCTGCAAGAGACCTGGGTCATCTACACGTAGATCAAGCTGAAAAAAATGGAAAAGCGCTATCTACAAGCCTGGGTAAGCATACACTCATGCTTCAGTGGGAGGAAAAAAATGGAAAGTAACAATGTTGAAAGACAAGAACACTTCAAGATTAATCTCATTCTGTTAGGCCAGTCCTTATTTGTAATGTCTTGATCTCTTTCATGACAGCTGGGGCAGGAGATACTAGGCTATATGAAATACTAGCCAGCATCTTGAATTACAAAAGGCAGGGAGAAAAGATCTGATTCTCTGGTGAAACCATCCACTCAGAAAATGCTTTTCAATGCAAAAGTAATAACTGCATGCCATTAGCTGTAATCATAAACCTAAGCTAATATAATGTTGTGTTTATTCCCACTGAGTGGTTTCCTGTGAGTCTGATCTTTTGCATCTCCTTAATCCCTACACATGCTACTTCATGCATTTTCCTTTCTAATGCTCTGCTTTTTTACCTGCTGTCCATGTGCCACAAGCAGTTTTAGTGAGCATGCAGAATTATCTATTTAGCAGTAGCTAGCACTGGCTGGCATTTGCATGCTACCCCTTTTCAATTCAATTACTGACTGTGCACAGGGCAGTAATTGCAGTTTCAGAAAGCTAAGGTTAATGAGTAAATTGAGTTTTACGTCTTCCTGGGTCATAAGATAAAAATTACGGATAAAATGTATTTGTATAGGAGAGATTTAAATAGTACTTGTGTCAGGCTGTGCTCGAAGCTCATAAGGAGAGTTTAGGTGTCTGCTGAAATAGAAAATGTCATTGATAATGAAACTCAAAGGAGAATGGAAGAGAGCTATTCTGAACAGTTCAGCTTCTCTTTTCCCCCTTAATGGACACAGCATGCAATTTGGCCAGTGATAAAAAGTGAACTTCAGTTTTTCTGCAGTAAGACCAACTTTTGCTTTGCGCTGCACAGCTCTAAGTAGGCATCATAAGTAAACATCAGTGTTTGAAAAACAAAAATAACAAAAAAGAGGAGTTTTTCTGATGAAGGGGTCTAAACTAAAATTACACATTTTCCTCCTGGTGCCTGCCCATCCTTGGATAGGTCAAAAAGCAGTCCCTGCAGTACATCAGCTACCAGTTTGATCAACTGATGCATCAGGGTTCTTTAATTGAATCAGTCATCCAGTTCTAATCAGGTGCCATCTAGAAAATGAATTCCTATTCAATTATTATGGAGCTCTTTTGTATGTTTCAGTTTTTAAAAAAACTTTAGCAATTCAGTGGTTTCAGAGGAAGTCTGACTTGTCTGAGCTCTGCCATGAGAAGAGGAGGAGGTTATGCTGCAGTAATGGCTTTCTGAAAGCAGTGTGCCTTTTAAGGTCCACATCTCCCTCTTACAGCAAAACATAAGAGTAATTAACATTAGTAAGAGGTAGAATGCAAATGTGGGTAGGTGTGTGGGACAGCCAAACCTCACATCTCAAATGCTGCACACCAGGTCATAGCTCGGCTGGGAGTCAGACCTGCCTTGCTTGGGCCATTCAGTGCCTTATGCTTTCCTTCTTTCCTTAGATCCCCTCACTCTCCTGTGAGGAGCTTCAGCAAAGATGGGCCTGTGTCCTTCCTCCTCTGGCACACTGCAACCACAGCACATCTGGACAGCCTCATCTTTGATCTCCCTTAAAAGCTCCTCATGAGAAAGTGTCTCAGCCATGGCTGGCACCTTGACCTCCCTCCTCAGTGCATGACCCATTCTGTCTCATTCTACCCCATACAAAGCTGTGTTAGTGAGGGCTTGGGGGCTCAGTAACCACTTAGGGCTTCAACCACTCCATGTGCCTGGCCACTGCTACTTTAGAGAAGAGAATTGCAGGAGTGTTTGTGGAGAAAACAAAGAGAAAATGGAAAATGGATGGGAGCATGTCACAAGTAGATTGGATTTACATGGGAGAGTGAAAATGGAAGAGAAAAGGAAGAGAGCATGAGTCTAGTCAAGCAAATATTAATAAGGAAATTGTCTTCCTTAGTATTAAACCTGTATTGTCAAGCTGTCAGATTTAGTGGGGAAGTGCCTGCCTTGTCAGCACTAGCTGAGCTCCTGGTGTGCCCAGATGAGCTGTCAAAGCAGCCTCTTGCCAGTCAGAAGGGAGCTGGCTGAGCACTGTGGAAGCAGCACATCAGCACCCCTCTGGCACCCCAGCTAGCAGGGCTCAGACCCTTGGATCAGGATCCAAGGAGCTGTCACATGAAAGTCTCATGCATGCACGGACCTACGGGACAGGACTGCCAGGAGCCTCCAGAGTACTGCTGCAGTGGGAGCAGAAGAATTAGAAGGAATGGAAAGAAGGAAGGAAGAAAGAAGCAAACAGGCTGAAATAGAAAAGTGAAACAAATGTTGATAATATTAAAAAGCATAGTCTAGATCTTGCCAACAAAATCATTAGCATATGAGTGGAAGCATCTTTCAGATAGAAATGGTCTGCATGTACTTTGTTTCTGAAATATGCAACATGTCAGGCTGCTTTTGTGGTGAACAGAAAACTTCAGTCCTCAGCTTTTGTTGAAACTATGTCAACTACAGCATCAAAGTCTCTTTTTTCTAGCATTGCAATATTTGACAAGATATTCCAAGTGATGTGCAAGACAGTAAAACCAAAAGGGAGGTGCATTAATGTAGGTAAGTATTTTCTGCATTTTCTGTCCTGGTTTCAGCTGGGATAAAGTTAATTTTCTTGCCACTAACTGGTACAGTGCTCTGTTTTGGGTTTAGTACGAGAGTAACATTGAAAACACACTGAAGTTTCCTACTGTTGCGGAGCAATTTATAGCTCTTTTCAGCTTCTTGTGCCCTGACAGTGAGAAGACTGGAGAGGCACAAGCTGGGAGGGGACAAAACTTGGACAGCTGACCTCAACTGACCCAAGAGATATCCCATACCATATGGCATCATGCTCTGTATATGAACAGGGGGGAGGAGCTGGCTGGGGGCCACTGCTCAGGAACTGACTGGTACCGGTTGGTGGTGAGCTATCACATTGTGCAACACTTGATTTGTATATTTAAATTATTTTAACATTATTATTACTGTTGTTATTATTGTTATCTTCTTCCTTTTCTGTCCCATTAAACTGTCTTTATCACAGCTCATGAGTCTGAGTCTTCCTACTCTCTCCCCACCCCACTGGTAGCAGGGCAGTGACTGAGGGGCTGTGTGATGCTTAGTTGCCAGCTGGGGGTAAACCACAACAATTGGATGAACCTACTTAATGCCCATTGCATTATGCCCTTTTCTTCCCCCCCTGTGGATACACAAGCACCTAAGCATATGTCAGTTGGTCTGAAAACGTTGCTGGCATTGAGAAGGGCAGTGTCCTTGACCTCTCACCTCTGGCAGAGCTGTAACTTAGGAATCTCTCAAATTCTGAATTTTCATTTTCTCCCATTTGTTTATATTTTATGGTAATGCAGCATAACAAAGATATATCTGAGTATTTCTTTGCCATCATACTCTTTTTTTTTTCTAATTTCCAGATAACATTGCCTATATTCCACAGTTCCTCTGGTCAGATGAGAGTGATCACTCATAATGACTGGTAGTTATTTTCTAGAGATATATAGAACCCTATTTCCTAATATTTCCATAACCGAGGTGGATGTTTCTGAGGGAATAACTGCATGAGTGCTCACAGCTGTGTTAAAAACATAGTACAGCCAAAGTCTGTTCTAAGTGCATATTACTCACCCAAAATTCAGTTCCAGACAGTGTTGGAGCTGCATTTTAAGAGATCATTTTAGTTCCTAGGCCTCTTAATGCTAATAAAAATTCTTGCTATTGCAGGATTAGTCAATGGCAAAACCCATCTGCAAGATGATTCCTTTCTCCCACTGAAACTGTGGGTGGAGGTCTGGATTTGCATCCTTTCTCTCTTAACTGTTCTTTATTCCGGGCCAAAGCAGAATTGTTTGGGATTGTGATCCTGAGCCTGTTTAAATGACCATTTAATAAGTCTTCTGGTTTTCTCATTATAGGAACAAATTTCAGATCTGAGATTTGGGTGTCTCCGTAGGTCTTTCCTAGGCTCTACATTATTATATTAGCTTGTGGCTCTAGTCCTGAAAAGAGTGTAATTTCATCCTCACATTTCTAAAGGTTAATCTCTTCTCATTAACAATAAGGGGTCACATCTCATGGCTAAAGAAAAAAAAGTAGTAACATACATCTGAATTTCCTACCCATGTGAGCAGTGGAAAAATGCACAGGAGTGGGAAGGAGTCATCACAGCATGTACTAACTCATCTAAATCTGCTTGCTTAAATTAGGTTCTTCCACCAAGGGGAATCAGGACAAGTCATCTCTGTCACTGTTAGGAAAGCCAAGAGCGATTAGGCTCCTAATTTATTTATCAAAATATTTGATTGTATTTTATTATGTGTTAAATACCTTATAAAGGTGCTGTGATTATTTTGCCTTCTTTCCAGCCTCTCAGCCTCTTAAACTGCTAACTTACTGATCCTGCTGAACTTTTGGAAGTACACCAGAGCCATTTCTGAGCTCTAGAGCAACAGGAAACAACAAAGAAACTTGAAGAAAGCCAAGACAAAAAAATGTTCAGAAAAAAAATTCCAGAGGTGAAGAGGAGGAGCTCAAAATGTGTGTCACAGCCACAAGAGTAGCTGCTGTTCTCACCCCCCATAGGCTGTGAGAACTTAATGAGCAAAATTGTCCATGCATTTAATAAATACTTGGGCTGAAGGACTGAAGAAGGTCATGTTTGAAAGACCTAACTCCAGACAACTGATCATAATGGAGCAAACAAAGTTTTTCTAGGAGGTGAAAGTGTGACTCCAGCATGGGAAAGGCCACCAAGCTCTTGGTCCTCTCAAGTGGATGCCCAGCATCCCCTGTGGGGCTGTGAAGGCTCCTCTGCTGCAACAGCCTTCCTGCCATTGGCTTCAGCAGCCTAAATGTTGCAGGAACCTTTAATCTGAGCCTAGCTAGATGAAAGCAGCTACACGTGTAACTAGCAGTGCCATAATGGCAGCTTTGATTACAGTGTAGGTATCTTCAAAAATAGATGATCTTGGGAATCAAGGTCAGGACGTGATTATGAGAATTACAGGCTTTCCTAAAAGTGCTGAGGAAAACAAAAATGCAAACTGAAAAATGTATTGATTCTTCCATTTGAACCCTGATGACCAGCTACATCAAACCGATCTGCCGGGAGCCATCACAGACACATGCACAATAAAAGAAACACGGCGCAGATCGGCAGCAGACATCAGAAACCTTCCCAAAGGAGAGGTAAGGAATGCAGAGCTGCCCTTGTCGCTTCTCCTTTGGTAAATGACTACTCAAAAACCCTAATTAAGCTTCTGTCTTTAAAATGTGATTTCCATTTGGTCCCTGAGGTTTAAAAATAGTGAAAAGATTAGAGCAATTGATGACACTCTCAGTTGAACTGAATTAGAGCGTAGAGGAATTAGGAGTTGCTGCCGGTGGTGTCATGCAGTAATGGTTATCTCCTTTTCTTCTTGCCCTTGCACCAGGTTGCTGTTCCCACCACCATGCTCCTGGGTAGCAGCCACATACCAGAGAGGCAAATCACACACCAGTGGTGTTTGGTGGCCAGAGTAAGTTTTTTATCACTGTTGAATTCATCCAGCCCTTGAATTCCTTCATTCAGGCTTGCCCATGGGCCTGCACCTCCAATCTTTTCTCACATACGCAGCTTGTGGAAAGAGGTAACAATTTTGCCTTTATGGGTGTTTTTGACAACAGCTTAACTTTACTGACCACTATGGAAGTTCTTTAGATTTGCAGTGCTGTGAACTAAACTGGGCTCAGGGGATCTGTGTGTGGGGGTTATGGATTCCTTAATTGCATGTGGGCAGCATTGTCCTCTGACTCAGAAATACGTTTGTCTTGGGAAAAAAATAATATACTTGCAAGAAATTATTGTTGTTCTCCATTCACAGATGTGATCTCTTTAACATTGCCCTGCATTTGTCTTCACAAAATTTATTGCACAGATGGCAAAAAAGGCTAATAGTTGTTTCCACTGACATATGTGAGTGATAAACACATCTGTTATACTCCTGTACAGTAATTGGGCATGTTTTTGACTGAACAGTCCCTGACTCAAAAACATCTTACCTGCTCTTAATATGAAAGCAATAAAAACGTAGCTATGTGTTGTGTTTCTGGCACAGTTTCAGCTCTTCCACATTACTTAAATCATGACCATATATTCCAGTTAGCTTAGGCTTCAGGCTTTTAAAGCTCAATGTGAGTAATGAGGGGAAAGCAATCTGATTAGCTGGTGGAGCTGACTAAAAGGCACCTTCATTACAAAGGAGCTTAAAAAAGGAATAAAACTACATGAAATGGATTAAAGGTGTAATAATAATAATGATAATACCAAAGTGCATAACAAAGAAAAATATCTGCATTCAACTGATATTAATATTTAATAGATAGCAAAGGCATGTCCATGGCTTTATATTCTTCTGTTTTAATGATCTTTACCACAGCTTGAGGTCCTTTGTCTTGTCCCCTTCTACTGACATCAGCTGGAGGAGACGAAGATTAAAACAAGGGTAATTTCCCCATGGTCATTGCTTGGCACTATTTCTGCTTTGCTCAGCCATGAACTGAAGTTTAAAGGATGAAGTACTGTCACTCAGGCTGATTCTCCCCTCCACCCCATCTTACCAGGGTTAACCACTCAGCCAGTCACCAGGGAAACGCGTGGCTCCTTTGCCACCCCACAGCCTCATATTGGGAACGGCACCATAATCTCATTAGGTTGAATTTGCCATTGAAGCTTGAATTCCCATAACAGGAGGAGAGTGGACTAATGCAATTAAGCAAATTAGTGTTTTGAGCCACTGCATGATATCTGTCCAATACCATGAGCAAAGACTAGATGGTTTTCTTTCTCTACTAAAAAAAAAAAAAAAGGCATCCAGTCCTGTCCCCACAGGATGTTCAGGGAAATACTGTAGTCCCCTCTCAGCTGTAAAGGTCTTTACAAATTTGAAAAAAATTGTTCACTTGACCAAAAATCGGAATTGTTTGCCTTCCTTTTTCCCAGTGCTCAGATCCCAGTTGGTTCTGATTATTTTTATCAGTGTAAGGTTTATGTTTCTAAAGGTAAAGTAAATAAAACATTTTGGTTTGCTCTTATGGCATGTGGCAGTGGTTACCAGATCAGAACCAAATATCCTGTTGGTTTCAAGTTGGTTTTGATGTGAAGTACTTCTTAAGTGCTATGAATAACTCTCTTAAAATACACTAGATTTTCAAGAGATAATTCCAGCATATTCAGTAATTCTTTAGAAATGGAGATTATGAAATGCTTAAAGCAGCGCTTTTCTGCCTTTTGTTGTGGGGTTTTGAGGCTAATCCAGTTCCCTCCTCCCTCCCTCACCCTGCCAAGTAAACAAACGCCGCAAAAGCGGACTGTAGCAAGAATCAGGAACCATAAATCTTTGAACAATATTCTGGCACATAAGTTTTAAAGGCAACATATTTCTCTGAGAGCCCAGGGGAGAGTGCAAGGGAGACAGGGAAGGAAGGGAGCAGTGGTACCCTCCTGAGGATAATGCTGCCATCTCCATCACAGCATTTCTTCTTGGGGAGGTTGAAGTTGGAATGGCATGGGTAGGATCTTAGAGTCTCTACGCATATCAATTACCAAGGAAGTTATGCCTCTGGCTGCTTGCCGCCTTCGTCTCTGAATGAGAAAGGCAGGAATAACAAGTGCATTTTAGTAGATGTTATTTTGCTACCACTCATCTCCTCACAAACAAATCCCAGTCTGCCACCAGGCACTGCAGTCAGGAGGAGTGGAAGCATGGGTTATTACTAAATAAGGGCATTGGCTATACACTCAACTTTATATAATACATGGTTCCTACCCTGAGCTGCTTACAAAATAGACATATATTATGTAGGCAGTATACATAGTCCCAAAGGATAGTGTAATCTTAGCAGTTTTTCCTGAAAATGCAAGGGACTTCAAGACTGAGTCAGTGCTGAGAATATCTGTCACAAGCTTGAAAACAGAACGTAGTGTAGATAATGCTGCAGTTATTTGAAAAGTGTCACAAAGCCGAGTATTTCAGTGGCCCCAAACTCCCAAAATGTCAGAGCTGAGCTGGTACTGAAGAGAAACTGATACGTGCTGAAAGAGAAAATACAGGACTGAGGCTCACAAACAAAATGAGCTCTGCACTGTGACGGCAGTAGCAATACAGTTTGGATTAAAGTATTTTGATATTTATGGTATCAGATCAGATAAGGACAAATTTAAAAAAAATTCATGTTTTTAAATATTGTTTTTCCTCCTGGTACCATTACAAAACAGAACCAGTGGTTGAATTACTTTCCTATGTGAGTTCTTATGTAACACTGTAAAGTAGTCTTTTTTTGCCTATTTGTATTTTCCCTTTTATCATGTTTGGATTTAAATGTAGCCCTAATCCTGCATATCCTGCTTTGAAAAGCTTAGATCTGTAATGTATTGTACAGTATTCTTTAAAAGGCTTTGCTCTTTACTGACTGGCAGCTTTCAGTTAACAATATAGATTTCAGTTCTTAACCTTATATTTGATAGTTTTGCTTGGGTTGTATTCTTCATTTAATACAATGTAAAATTTCAAGTATGCATATTTATTGGTACGTATACTTGAAATTCTTCAGGAGTAAACACCATAAATGTGTCATTTGGGGGAAAAAAGAAAAAAAAAAGAGAGAGACTGAAGCCATATTTTGTATCTATCATGAAAGGCTGTAACTGCTGTTCCTGCAGTTGATGGGTGTTACTTTCTCTCCAGGAGGTGAGGCAGGGAAACTCTGCCGAGTACCCATGACTAGGTCTTCCTGGTCACCTTCTTTAATCCCACAGTGAGGTAATGAGTTCAATGAGCAGCTATTATCTTTTTCCTTCTCCTTCCCTGTTCTCTTTGGGGTGGTATATTTACTGGCACTGTGATTTCCATCGCTCAAAGGTCTCAACAGTTTAGCTGAGACGCAACAGGTAGTTTACACAGCTCACCTCTACTACAGATCAGGCATAAAAAAATACACCAAAATGCAGCTCTGCAGCTGCATCTCAGCCTTGACCTACTGCCAGACTTAAACATAATGGTTTCAAACTCTGCAAGCCTCTGGCATCTTTCTTACCCTGATTATATTTTATGCTTGGAAAAAAGCATGAAGCACGGGTAGCCCCATGAAGATGGGAGGATAAGACCTTAAAAATTATGCTGCAGGCAACAAGGATGTGAAGAGAGGAGTAATGTGACCCAAAGGACAAAGGGGATTTTAATAGTCTGAATGAGCAGGAGTTAGAAGAGAACAGAAGAGAGATAAACTCAAAGGCAGGGACATGCTTCAGGGTAAGTGTAGTAAAGGAAGAGAATCTAAATGCCAAAAGTGAGCCTCCATTTTTATCCTCTTTTTGTGTTTCATAGTCACATCAGCACAATAGATATTAATCTAGACCACAGAATCCATTCATAACTTTTTCATCTCTTCGGGAGTCTGTTAAAATAGTACATGGCTTTGCCTCCTGAGATAGTGAAATCTTGTCTTGAATGGAAAAAGGATGGTGTACAGAGCCCAAAATTAAAGTAACTAAAGGGAGCTTTAAAGTTGTAAAATGTGATAAACCTAAAAACAATCAGCAACAATTGCCAATTTAATACATATTACAAATCCTTCTTGGTCTTCAGTGAAGAATAAGGGCTTTATAAAAACAGATAAACATCTTTGGAATGTGGAGAAAACAGATTTTTAATACAAAAGTCCAAAAGAAATAAGGTAAGCTGTTGTGTGGCATACAGAGGCACTGCAACATCCAAATTATTGCTGGTGACAGACAGCAGAAAGGATGAGTCAGGTGTGTATTTTTCGTTCAGGTGATGGCTGTCAGACCATAATGTTCATACCATAATGAACATTATTGTTCACTGTTTATTGCTAAAGGGAATTGTCCCAGTTTTAATATCATCACTTTGCCTGAATAAATCCCACATGCCTGTTTTTTGGGAAAAGTAATATAAATTCATGTAGAGAAGGTGACTAAGAGCAAAGCAGAGTAGCAGGGAAAGAAGATAAAACTAATGAATCCTTAGTGTTCCTTTGCAGGAAAGGCTCTAGTTATGATGCAAATGATACAAAATTAATGTATTCATGAATTAAAAATGAGAGGTGGCACAAACATGAATTTGTTGTTGAAATGGAATTGCACTGACGTGTTGCTCGTGAATTGCTGCATTGTGCTGAGACCCCTTGGAGCAAAGCTGCTCACCCTAGGAGGGGTGAGAGGCTTCTGCACCACAGAAAGCAGAGGGACACCCTCGTGCAAGGAGGGTCTGTGATGTGTGGGCTGGATTTCTTAGAAGGAGGCGCAGCCAGCAGGTGTTGTACGTAGCCACAGTGTCTCATGGAGCCTCCCCCAGTCCCTTCCTCCTCGCTGCCCTCCATGTTCTTCACCCACTTGGAGAGGTGTGTGACAAGTGGAAGAGAGGGAGGTACAAGTTATTGTCAGCCTGCACTGGGATAGTTTTCCAAATACGCTGTAACAGGAAATATGTTCTAGACCTAAGGGTATTTTATTAATTGTTGGAAGGTAATTTTATCTATAACCTTGCTTTTCTTTTTCTCCTCATCCATATTTTGTCTCCTTCCCTCCCAAATTTTCCACTTTGCTATGTGATGATAGATTTACAAAATTCTGGGTGTGCAATGTGACTTACAATCCAATGCTAGTCAACTGTAAGATATGCCAAAACAGGCTCAGCACAGATCTTCATAAATTATGAAATGTTGATCTAGTTCTCATCTCTAATTTGTTCTCAGCACACACAGATGGGGGTTCAGATAATGTTGGCCTGCATTATCTTACATTTAACCCATGGAGTAAATCCTTTTCAAAGCAAACAAAAGTTATGTTTTTAACTACTGAAATATTTCTTGATTGTCCTAATAAATAGAAAAACATTAAAGATGTTCCTGTGATAACAAACTGGTCATTTGGGGTCTACAAATTCTCTGAGCCTCTCTATTGACCTTCTATCACTTTCCTTCAAAATACAAATTTTCTCCCTCATTCTGTCTTTACTCCTGTTGTTATTTTAAACTCCATTTTATATTTGTTAGCTTAGCTTTTCTTATTGCTGCTAAGCTATGATGCAGAGTATATGTTTTTGCTTATATTTTAAAAATTCTGTAGTGTTCCCTCTTAAAAAAAACTGGTGAAGAGAGGCTCATCCATGTTCTGTGTCCTACTGTCACATTTTCCACTCTATTGTAAATTTCTTTTTCATGTCACTCAATTCTGCTAATTCTAAACTTTCAGAAACCTCTCTTCATCATATTCACATTAATGTCTTCAGCATTTCTCAAACACATACAAAAACTATATATGCTGAATGCATTTTAGAAAGACTTATTTTCTCATCTCTAGTTCCCAGTCTTGCATGGGTCTAAATGTAGTTTGCCACAAAATTATCTTTTATGTAATTTCATTAAGGCTTTTCTAGAATCTGTAAAAGTCTTGAGCCACCAGAATAGTATTTTGCTATAAGCAAATTTGATGAATGAAGATATTCCCTTTCTTTTCAAAACTGCTAATAAACGGGTTGAAAATGCCAGTTGTATTGTGATATTCCTTGACAAGTTCAATGGTTAACAGCTTCCCATTTTTTCCAGTTACCCCTACATACTTTCCACATTGCAGCAAATTGTTAGCTTATTACAAGATGAGCTGTCAAGAAGCTCCAAAGTCAGATTTTATCAAAACTCTTCATAAAATTTTGAGCTAAATGGTTTATTATGCATTTCATAAGGTCTTGATGTTTAGAAGACTGTGAGCTTTTCTATGAAAGCCTCAATGGCTTCATTTTATTATTTTTAATTAATGTCTATGTTGCATCCAGTGCTGAATCATCTGCACTCACACAGAGCAGCAGCTGGCTTGTGATTTCACTTCTGTGCTGACATCCCCTTTTGGAAGGCATATCTTCCTACTCTTTTTTTCCTCTGGGCTTAATCTAGTCTTACCCAAGCAGTCACAAGCTGTGCCACCATAGTCAGTGGATTTAGCTTTCTCCAGGGAAATGAGCAGCAGAGGCAGCACGAGCAGGGCTCCAGCTCACACTCCAGTCCTGGACCATTTGTATGGCCCAGCTACCAGAGATGAGCAAGCCATGCAGCTCACCAGCCCCTCCCTGGGGAAGGAGAACACGAGCCATGGGACAGAGGATCAAGCCCACAGCAGCACAGATGGGAGAAAGGGTGGAAAACCAAACCCAGGGCCCGTCTCCTCTCAGCGCAGGGCTGAAGGGCTGGGGTCAGATGTGAGCAGCACTCCTGGGACATCAACTGCTGTGGCATCCCTCCAACAGGTGCCTGTTCTTAACAAAGGTCAGGAAAAAATTAATTTGGGAGGTTGCAGCATCAGTGTAAGGACAGCAGTGTGAACTTGTAATCACTCCCATACCAAGACACATATCCAATTAACTGAGGTTTTGGGTTATCTTTAATGTGAAAAGATCTTCATATGAATATTGGACTAATTATTGCACAGATGAGGCATTTAAATACATTTAATATCACAAGGCTGGTCAGTGCTAGCACCATGCTATCACCTCACAATTTTAAATAAAGATTAGCAAAGCTGTAATTCCATTGCCAGGTAAGAAGTTGACAAGGAGGTATTTCTTCCCTCAGAAGGTGGATACAGATTCTAAGTTTTTTTTGTGAGGTAAGGTAACTAGAAAGCTTTTCTTCTTCCTTGTTTTTCCTGCCCTGTCAAGACACTTCAACACCACTGAAGGGCTTGACTCTACAATCTGAATTGCAGTAAATCAGTTATCAGATTGTGTCTTAATCTTTATTAAATACAAGCATTTCTGATACTAAATGGTATAAAGAACTGCTTTCATCTAGCCTCAAAAAAGAAAACCCTGAAAGTGTTTTAAAAGTACAACATGTCAGAGTTTTGAGCCTTTTTTGAAATTCTAATCGTTCACTGCTAAGGACACCTCTTGGATGTGCTACAAGTGTCTGCTGATCTGAAAATTCTTTTCAGTGAATATTAATTCCCTGATTTAGTGTGCATCTTTATTTTTGAACCTTCTGTTACTGGTGAAGGGAAACACCATTCTCCATTCTGTTACTGATGAGAAGCAAACTGTAATACCCTACAAGACAGGAAAATAAGCAAAGCTGCTTCTTTGACTTCTGAAAAGGAAGTGCTAGCTAAATTCAAAAATTATGGTCAATGACCTTTATACTGAAAAACCAGAACCCATACTTGTAATACCATTCTTGGTGAGTTACATTGTGCTGAGATCATAGGTATTGTATTCTTTCATATTTCCCACAATCAATGATCCATCTTCCAAACTTTCCTCCAGTGGATAGAAATCATTCTTACTTGCTTATACTTCTCTTTATGTCAGGATAATGCATTCCTGGTTATTGGCTCTGCTTCTTCTGAGCCTTTAATTTTGTTCCTTAAACACTGTTTGCATGTTCCTTAAAAATCACTGATTCCTCCACTCATTGTAGAGCCGTCTCAGCTGAGTCTAAACTGCGGGTGCTAACCGTGTGCTTGCCTCTGAGGTGCTGCATAACAGAGCTTGTGTGTCTCATGGGAAAGAATGACATGCCCCAAATTTGGATGGGAGCTTTGGAGAGGAAATTCCTTGTGGAAGCACAAGAATTGTGAAGCAGACTTTGGCAATCAGCTTTTCTGAATCCTAACAGAGCAGCAGATGCACTGAAGACAAAGGAACTCCTAAACCAGGACAGTCAGAGTATTTGTAAGAAGCAATTGTTTGGGGTTTTCAGAGGCAAGAAAAAACTAAGGAGCAGCTGTCTCAAAAAACAGTCTTAAATCAAAAATGGCTACGGCTTTGAAGAGAACTGGCACTAAAACCAGAAGTCCTAAAGGTTTTGGGGAAAAATGGAAGTAGATTTATAGAAATTACTGAAAAGAGATAAAACAAAAAATACACTATGTCTGGCCATGCATGTTAGGAGGAATTGAAGTGCAAATGAATGAAAATATAGGGGTTAGTTTCTTCTGGGAACAGCCTCCTTAGTCATGGTCAGAAAAAAACTGTTGAAGAAGTGCTAAGGGTAGGAGGAAATAACACTGTGGAAATGAAGCACTGTGGAAAAATACTGACTCTAATTGCTAAATTTGGCACAGATATATCTAGGAAGTTAATCCTACTGAATGTTTGCTATATTGGGATATCGGTTACTTATCAGAGGTATGTCTGTGTGCAGAATTATATTTTCTATAGCTTTCTTCAGCCAACTGTACCATTAGAAAGGGATAATTTGTAATATTCTAAGGCAGATGTTTTCCTCAGTGTAAGGTGACACTTTCCTTGCAGGATGTCCAAACTTATCACATTGTCAACCAATAGGCATCTTATTAGTCTGGCTCCTCGGCTTTTAAAAAGTCTCATAATTCTGTGAAATATTTCTGGTGTTGAAATTCTATCAAACTGTATCTTACAAACAGTGTATCCAGTAATGCATATCGATTCCAATAACCAGAAACTGTGAAAGGCATCCATCTTCAGGAAGTAACAAGTATATGATCCATCTTTCTTCTTCCTCGTTGAGCACCTGATAAATTAATGCTACCTTCCTATGCCAGCTCCACACTGTCTATGGAGGAAGACCCAAAATGAGCTGTTCCTCTTCTGGTGTCTATTATTGGAGACAGCCTTTGATTCTCAATGATTCTTGACTTATTTGGTCTCTCCCTGTTGCATCTCATCAAACATAAGTAATCCTTTGGAAGCTAAGGAGCTGGAAAATGAGTGGCACACAGTGGTGTGCTACAGACAATAGCAGATCCCAACTACTTGTGCCTACAATGGGAAGTGGATGATAAATTTTTAAGTGTGCATGTGGGTGTTTATTGACATGACAGGTGGTTTGTGAGGAGAAAAAGAACAAATGTATTAATATTGGAAACCACACTTTGTTTAGTTCTAAAACAGGCAATAACTCTAACAGCACAGTATATGCTTCTTGGTACAATAGCATGATATATAATTTTGGAGGTTATTTTCTCACTGGAAATGACAGTTGGCTGTACTCTGCAGAGATGGGACTGTGGGTAACAGACCAAGTCAGTCCTCAGCATGAACTTTTTTGACTCTCAAAGCAGGCACCAGACTGGAAAAACTCTTCGTGATGCTGAACATAAAGGACTTTACATTCTGGCTCTTTGACATTTCCTTGGACATTGAAAGAGGAACAGTGCACACTTGGGAACACCCACCTGTTATAACAGGATTGTAGATTTCAGCCTGGGTAGCAGTGACTAACCCAGAGCTGGAGGAACTGGGAGAAGAGGTAGCTCTATGTTTGGGAAGAGTAAGGATGGCTTCACCTATCAGAACCACCTGCTGTTTGCAGAGGGAGGCACAAGCTCCTCTCCAGCAAGGGTGCAAGAGCCGTATTTGCTTCCCAACCTGAGCCTGATCCCAGGAGGTTTCTCACAGGCACACACACAAAGGTTCAGAACCAGCAGGAATTACTGATAGCGGTCAGCAAGCCCCATCAGCCCCTTGGTATTTCAGGGTTTGGTCTTTAATCCCTGCAGTCTGAGGAAGCCTCAAAGTCACTCCTCACTTGCTGCTCTGACACATGGCCACCTCTGCTGCTGCTCTCTCATCAAAGATGACTGCCTCTGTGTTTTGTGTGGACCCCAAAAATCCCTTTAGAAAGCATTGGTGATAACTGCATAATGCCCAGGGGCTCCATGGCTGGCTCCAAATGAGCAGGCATGGACAAGGAAAAAGCTCTGGTCATCCGTGGAGTTTTATGGCCAAAATTAAGATTACCAATGGAGTTAGGAGATTGTGGGGTTGGCAGAATGGGTTTTGGGGGATCACAGTTCTGGATGAATGTACCTGACATCTCCTCTTGCTCTTCTGCTGCTGCTAAAGTCCCTTACAGGAGCTAGTCATGTAATTATTTCCATTCACTGATTGAGTTATGGAAATTAGTAATATCATTACTGTAGGACAGAAGCTCCAGTGAAGAACTGAGACCTTTAATAATCAGGTTTTGTACATATAAAGAGCAAGAAGTGTCAATCTAGATATAACTCCTGGGACCAGGAGTAAAGCTTTAAAAAAGTTCTTTGGGGCTTTGAATCCCTCAGAGAGAGAGAGAGAGAGAGAGAGATAGGGAGTTGAGGGAGAGCTTGCATTAACAAAACAAAAACAATGGATTTGTGGATTTGTGAACTTGAATATGTCACACATTTTTCTGTTGAAGCTATGCCTCATTGCTGCTGTTAAAATGTCACTGTAACACCTGCTGGCCCTGATTAGGATTCCTCTGGGATGGTATAATCACAGAGCACAATGTGGCCACAAAGAAATTACAGCTCATGATCTACAACATATAAAGAGGGAATAATGATAGACTCAGCCGGATTTATGCTGGGTTATCCATATATATGGCCCGGATGGATGCATTTGTGTCATCATTTACTATTTTGATTTAGCTCTGTAAACATCAGTGTTCCCTCATAACTGTGAGCCTGGCCATTATAAGTTGGCTGCTCTTATGGTGTCATTGAAGAAGATCTCAATAAGGATTTGAAATAGGAGAAAATAACAGCTTAGACCTAGGCTACTCTAAGCTGGGCTGGCTGAGGGGGCAAATTTACATTTAGATTAAGCCTCTTCACATCTTCTCTAAGTAATTGTAAACTCTCTCTCGTGCCTCAGCCCAAGAAAAGAATTTAGGCACTCCTGCACTGCCAAAAACTGTCTTGTGCCTTGTAAGATGTGTGATAGCTAATCTAAGTAGTCAGGCTTAGCGTCTACTTTTCATAATTATTTGTGCAAATACAGCTCAGTTATCAAATGTCAGCATTAATCAGACAAAGGATATCAGCATTGCCAAAATAAACATGTTGTAAAAGTGTTATGTCTGATTATTTGTATTATTCAACCAACACCCAGATGTCCTATTATGTTAAGAGCTACACAAGCATATAAGAAACCATTCCACCAGGAGGAGTGCATGACTAATTTACGATAAGAGAAAACAATTGGACATTACAAGCAAATAAAAAGAAAGAGAGAGGAGAATTAGGGGGATAGTGGTATTATGTGACTGCATATTCCTATAAGAACCAATAATGAGTTTGAAGTAAAGGAAAAAAAATGTTTTGATATAAATAAATAAGTAATATGACACCAGTAATTCTTACCAGGCATTTGCCTAGCCCAGTGGAGATTTCTGTGGTATGTACTTAGCTTTCATATTAGGGTCTTACCCTCCTTCACGTCACGCCTTTACACCATTCTCCTAGAGGTCTCCAATAGGCATTGCACGTCAGCAGAGGACAGAGGAACACAGCCAGAATCCTACAGCTGGCCTCATACCACACAAATCTGCCATCTGCACCCAGCCAGGCACATGCCCAGGGGCTGCATTTCTTTGTTGTTAAACGCCTTATTCTGCCAGCACAGCATAAAGGGGTCCTGATGTGACTGATCCTTCATCTCCCTCTAACGTGTTCTGCTGCAGCATGTTTTCAGTGCCACAGCCAGACTTTGAGCATTAATGCAAATAAATCGCTTTATTCAGGTGTCTGGTTGAACTGGTGCTGCCTGGGACAGTGAACATTACTGTTTGTTTCAAGGAGAAGAAGGTGCACAGAACACAAAGATACACAGAGTTTACAGAGGTATCTACTCTCCAGTCTCCTCTCCGATCTGAGGTCACCCTGTCTTGTTATTATTATGTTATTCTGAGTTGAGGCTAAGAATTTGTCAAGGGTACCTCCTCAGAAGTCAGGATGAGTTTTAGTCCTCTTTGCCTGCAGGAGCTTGTAGTCAGTGATGCCGGCGATACAAAAGACATCTTTAAACATTTAGCAGTTGAAACAATGTATTTAGTGGGAGAGAAAAAGATAAGGAAGATAGAAAAAAATATACATTTATTCATGTATTTCCATTATAAAATTTACAAGGTAACCACAGGAAACGGCTCTTAAGTGTCTCGGATTAATTTTCCCAGACAATTCCCAGCCTTTTGTGAATGTGCTCCTTTCTTCACATCCCTAATTCTTTCCTCTCCACTGCAAAGAAGCCTGGCAGTGTCCCTCAGCTATTGTTTGTGGAAAAGTGGCTTATCTTGAGCCATACTTTTCCTTTCATTTTCCTTTTGAATTGAACCATTCTGTTCATGGGGCAAAGTCAAAACAGGGTACTCATAAATTATCACAGAGCAGTTCCCCTTTCATCACAGGCATAAACACTTTGCAAATCTAGTAGATGAAGCTGGAATTCCCATCTATTCTTGGAATTTATACCCAAAACCAAGTGAGAGTGGTGACACAGTAGTGCAAAACAATCTTTCTGATATCTCCTATGTAGGGCAACATCTATAATATTATTTCCATAATAACTATTTCTCATTATGAAATACAGAACTGGCCATCTCTTTCACTCTCTTTCACATTCTCATGAAGAATTCCTTGAACTGCCCAGCAGTGTACTGACAAAAACAAACAAAAACCCAAACCAAAAATAATAAAAAAACTTGTAGCACAACAGCTCCATAGGGAAAACTGATAAAATGTAGTGGCCTGATAGAAATGCTGTCGTTAAAATGTAGCAGTAGTTTGTATTATATAAGCCATTTTTCTGGATCAACTAAGCCATTTCATATTGCTTTCACACCCTGATTGGCTCACCCAAACAGGTAAATTACTAATGTTTGACACGGAGGATAAGGGGACTTAACCTGCAAGTGGGTTTGTTTTGTTTGACCCTCCACAAAGTGTTTTCTATAATTTTTAAAGGACTTGGCCCAAGGAAGTCCTGCCGGTAGCTGTAGTAGATGTACGTACCGGCAGCAGCCAGTGCAATCTTTGCCACAATAGGTACTTTGCCGTGTGATCTGGAAGGCACATTTGGATGTGGGAACTCAGCCGCCTGGCGGTGAGGCCAACGGGTGGAAAATAAAGAGCGCTAACAGAAGTGGAACTTTCAAGAGATTTAAAAAAACCACCCAATACGGCACAGCATCACCTCTGGGTGCCTCGGAGCAGAGATTTCATCGCCTGCCCGCTCACGGAAAGATCACACCGCCCTGCCGAGGAGGTCTGTCCCTCACCTGGGGACGGGGAGGGACCTGGCCACCTCCTCCCAGTCCACTGCCTCTCCAAGCCCCGGCTTTTTCCCGGAAAGGGAGCCGCCCTCTCCCCCGGTCCCGCCGACATCCCGCCCATCACTGCTCTCCTGGCTGCCGCTGCCCACGCCGGCTGCCCGGGGCGCTGTCGTGGAGCTGCTCACAATTCCTGGAGACCTGTAAATACAGCTCTGATTTGAATGGGCTTTTTTCACCTTTGCAGCCTTCACGAAGTAAGGACTACCTGTTGCATACTCATGTGGCAGCGCTATTCAGCAGGATAAATCAGTGTTCCCCTCGTTTACTGGGAGAAAAGGACCCGGGGATGCCCGAGCGGCCCTGGCTCTTCCCCGGGCAACGTGGCCTGGCCCCGGCCCCGGCCTGGCACTGCCAGAACCAGCTGCTTGGTCTCGCCTTGGCTACCTGCCCCGTGGTGCCCTCAGGCTCCAGCAGACCTTGGGGCTTTTGCCTTTCGGGGTAATGCCTTGAGCCCGGATGAGCGGAGCGGGGACCTGGAGCGCCACAGGGTGCTGCCTACTCTCCCATCCCTCCCAAAACGTCCGGGACTGTCCTCCCACAAGCGCGTTGCAGTCCCTGACGTCCAGACGTGGATGACCCGAGCTTCTCAAGGACTTCAGAAGCTAAGCACGCATTTACCACTCTCATCTGACAGATAAGGCAGCCACTGCGTCTACTCCAAGGTCCGCTGTGCCCCAGCGGAAGAATCGGAAACATCCCGGCTGGTGGTGCTCTGCTCTCCCCATCAAGGCTATGCCTCTTTCGGGTGCCTGAGCCTCTCCTCCCTTTCATTTACACTCCGAGTGCTTTGCAAATATAAGGGCTGCAATTTCATACGCCCGTGGACCAAAAGGACGGGTCCGTGTCTTTTGTAGTTCAGCCAGAGCCAGGAACTTGCTGATATCCTCGGATACTCGGCTCTGCTTCTAGGTGAACCTGCATCTGCCTTGAGCAGGGAGATAATGCGGTGGCGGTTGTTTTGTCGCTGCCAGTCCCTGGAGAGAGCGTTTCCATGAAGTCTTAGCTCCGGGGAAAAAAAAACCAACAAAACAACCAAAACGGTCGACGCTATATAGCTCATGACTGGGAAATAAAAATTTCTCCCTAAATGAGGCTTTCTGATAGGAAGAGGCTGGCAGAGGCGTCCCTATAATAAAGCGTGCGAGGAAAGTAGTTTGCCGGGCGGGAGGAGAGCAGCTTGGCTGCTTGACAGAGGGGGCGGATCCTGCGCACGGGCGGGCAGCACCGAGTCGGAGCGGCCCCGGCAGCCGCGGGGCTATTTCAGGAGCCGGGCGGAGGCGGCGGCTGGAGCCGGAGCTGGAGCCGGGGCAGTGATGGGGTTAGCGGCGCCGGTGGGCTGAACGGGGGGCTTGCAAGCGGAGGCGAAGGCAGCCGGGAAAACAAGCCTTTGCCTCGGATTGAGGGGAAAAGGTTCGGTTTTTTGAGCTGCATCACAACTTGAGCAGCATCGAGCTGAGCCAGGCGGAGAAGGGAGCGGGAGGGGAAGAAGGAGGAGGAGACGCCTGCCACCGGGGGATTTGGGCTCGATTTACTGAAACAAATCAGTGCTCAGAAGAGAGCGGCGGGGAGGAGGAGGAGAA
>VWYI01046877.1:100878-161252 GCA_013399455.1 Anthoscopus minutus | reverse complement strand
CATGGGCCCGGCCCCAGCCCCGGGCGTGGAGCTCCGCCGGCCCTCGGCTCCCGCGGGGATGCGCCGCCTGCGGCCATGGGTGGGGGGCGAGCCCCGAGCCGCGGGGAGCCGCCGCCGGCGGCCCCGGAGGAGCTGCAGCGGGAGGTGGAGGAGCTGCGCTCGGAGAACGAGTACCTCAAGGTGAGCATTGCCCGCAGAGCCCGGCCTCGGCGGGGAAAAGAAGGGCAGGGGGAGGCTGCGGTAGAAGCGCGGCCCCCCCTCCTGCGTGGGAATGTGGGGACCGCGCTTGGAAGGGAGTGGGGAAGTCGCGCTGCCTGGAGTCACCTCCCATGGGACCCCCCGGCCCAGCTGGACAAAATGCCAAGTTTTACCCGCAGGAGAGATTTAGGGGCAGGGAGAACCAGCCGGGCTCCTCGGCCCCCTCCTCCCCCGCCACCACGAAGAGGGTCCGCGGCACGGCTTAAGGAGAGTTAAGGGACTTAAGTGTATGATCGCGGCTCCCTGCAAAGCCCGATTTGTGGGCGCTGGATGAACGTCAGTCCGATGCAACATGTACCGAGGCAATGTTGCGTTTGGTTGACGCGGTAGTAGCTCAGCAAACCCCGAGCCTTTCTAAAGCACAGCAAACACTCTACTGGTTAGCAGGACTTTGCTTTCCAGGAACTATTTTCCTCAGTATCACCCTTTCAGGAAAAACCAAATGAACAGGTTCCCTCATTTGATGTGGAAAGGATGACAGCATTATGTGCTCTGCTTATTGTGTTACTTTATCATTGGAAAGTGAAGCCACTCTCTGTGAAGTACTAATAGAACAACAAGAGCAGCAAGAAAAAAAAGTGTCATTGCATCCTTGTACATGTAGAAAAGTACATTAGTATGAGTCCATCCTCAGAGAAGCAGGAAAGTTAAATTCAGGCGAGCTCTGAGCTGGGTTGACCTGTGGGAACCTTTAGTTGGACTCATACTTACAATCTGATCTTTTGGCAGAGCAAAGAAGCTACATCCATAAAGATCTATAAATAAGATAAACAGAGATAATCCTGTAACCACAGCCACTGTTTGACTCTGCCTCTGGTGAAAACAATCTTTGTTCCCTGATGTTGGGAACACCCTCTTGTCAAGCAAAATAACCATGGAAATCCGTGTAAATCTAGGATTCTTACTCAAATAAGAACTGGAATTTTTTGTATAACCTTGGGAAATAAGGGTGATAAAGATACAGTCTGGGCTCGTTAAGGAGTTTTGGCTAAGGTACAGGGTACAATATTCAGCATAGCAAAAGGGTAACAGCAGGGGTGCTGCAAGGTTCTTTGTCGGGTCTGGTGCTGCTTAGTGAACTGGAAAAAGGAATGAGCAATGATACAGCAAAATTTTCAGATGACATTAAGTTTTTCTAGCTTAAATCAAGTCCAGAAAAGATTAGACAGAACTTAATCACAAAGTTAATCCCTGAGGAACATGTGAAGAATGAAGGCAGAGGATGGTGAATAAAACTTAACATTCAAAATCTTCAGTACTTGGAGGGAAAAAGTATGCACTTTTCTGTTTGTGTTGCGTTAACTCGGGAGCATCATGAGAGGAGGAGAAATGAAAATCTGCAAAAATTGTTAGTTTACAGTGGGAACTGAATGGAGACTAAGAAAATCTGGCAATATTTTATAGAACCGTAGCTGTTACACAGGTCAGTGAGTGTACCTGAAATACTGTGGGCTCTGTTGGTCATCTAGAAAAGGATAATACAAAACCAGACCAATAAAAATTATTGGCTCATAGCAAAGCTTTTATAGCACTCATTGGATGGGAAACTCAAGTGTGGTAGGGAAATGTAATAGTCTATAAAAAGATGAGCAGTGCAGAGAACCTTTATCACAAGCTTATGTTTTATTTGACAGCCTGGAAGCAAGAGGAAATGTAATGAAATCAGAATTGATAATGGAAATCACTTAAGGAGTAGCTAACAGGCACTGCCATTAGAAGTCATGAAGTCCAGGAGCATCTCCTTGCATTACAGGATTTGCACAAGTGCATGAGTCTTATATAATTAAACCCATTACAAAGTGTGTGTCAAACTCTCTCTCTTTATACTGAAAGTGATTTTTAACTATGGGAAACTGAAAAAAGAGAGTGTGTCTGAATTGTCTAGGACAGATCCCTGTTAGTGTGTCCCACCTGAGGAACCCTGTGATCATGGGACCTGGTTGACAATGGCAAGTCTTAGGTGAAGAACTTAATTCTGCTTCATTCCAAATTTTCTACCCTGTGCAATGGTGTCTTCAGATCTTTTATCTTGATATCTTCATCATCTACAGCAATTGTACCCTGACACTTTTTTTGATTCAGATTGTGACTTTGTCATGCTAAAAATATTTCTGAGTCTGGTAGGATAATAACAGACTGGTTTCTTTGGTGGGTAGGTCCTGGTGTCTGCAAAGCCATGAACTAACACTATTGCCTCTTCTGAGGGAAATGGATATGTTGTCTGCTTTGTTTGGCCACCTGGGTGTGTGAAGTCTTAGATCTGCTTCTCTCTCAAAATGGTTGGAAACAGCCCAGTGGTGAAAAAATCATCAGCAGAATTCCCGAACATCATTTGCTTTTCCTAGGAAAACCTATGAAAAACTGTAAATTAAAACCACATCACTGTCTGAGCTGTTTACTTGTGGGTTTGTTCTGTGTGTTTTTTACAGTGCAGTTCTCTTGGTTGGTATTCGAGTGAGCTGTGTTTCTCCAGAGGGGGCTAAGGGATAACAGGGATGCTGTCAACTCTAAATAGACAAATTATTAGATAAATCCCAGAAGAAACTGTTAATTTCCCGAGCATGGCCACAAGCCAAATTTTGTGGTTTTCACTTTTCCTTATTCCTCCCTGCAGCTGGAGTGCAGCCCTAAGTGCACATAATAAAGCCTTTTTCAGGGAATTTTAATTTCCATGTATCTTTCTTGTGTCTGTAACACAGGTTATAGAAGATACATACACAGACTTAGTGCTAAAGATTACTAGAGATTAAAGTGTTACCAGAAAGAAAAAACAATAATTTGTTTTTGTTTCTACACACTAAGTACTATGAAGTCATCCAAAATGCAGAGCAAGCTGCTGCTTCTGCAAATATTTCAGACTTCTTATACCATGAGCCAGATTTTAACTTGGTATGAAGTTTCCACCTTGTATATTTCCAGGACTTTACCCAAGATAAGAATGTGGCTCTAGTCATAGCTAACTAGCTGCAAAGCTAAGCCTGTAGGTGAAGTGCACGAGAAGTGTTGACATTGAGAAGCCTCTCTTCTACCGCCTTTGTGAAATTTCATCATTGATTTCAATTTCATGTATTCCTTGCATGACCTTATTTCAGCTGCCTGTGGGGGAAGAGTAATACTACAGCAGTATTTTAAAGATATCACTTAGTTGCTGATGTCTAAAAAGAGAAATTTTGTTATGGTGCCTGACTCTGTAGGACCAGGAGATCCTTGGAAACTGCTGGTAGTAGATAAAGTTTTGGTTATTGCTGGTCAGTCCTGTTAGTAGTAGCAAAATACTGCCCACACAAGTGGTTGATTTTCAAGTTTAAAGTGTCTAGCACATGGAGAAGTGTCATTCACTATGTGAGTCTGTGGGAAACTTGGAAAGAAGCTGTTTGTGGTGTAGAGCTCCCTGAAGGGTGAAGAATCTTAAGGAAGAAGGCCCAAATTTTAGCAATTAGGCATGTTTTTTCTTTGTCTCAGCCAAACTTTAATTTAGACTGTGTTAAATAAATGTGCTAGCAGAAACAGCAGCAGTGTTTTAGTCACAACACACACCCCTTTTCTCTTTGCACCCTTCATGGCCATAATGTGAAAGCAGCCTCCTACATGAGGCAAGACACTTCCTACAGCCCTTAAAATAAAACTGGTGCTTGCTGTGCTTTTCTTTACCTGGCCTTCTCTTTGTGCTCGTGTTGTTACAAGTTCAGTGTGCTGGAAATGCTGCTACAGTGTGGATTTGCACAGAAGTACACTATCACGGATTTATTAGACAACTGTCTTTTTTATCTTGCTTTGTCTTTTTTTCTTTCTATATTATCTTGTAATTGTGACATATTCTGGATATAAATTGACTAAGGGACTACTCCAGGCCCCTTATTCCACTCGGATGCATCTAAACTATGTTCATTTTTGTTTAAAATCACAATGCGTGTCATATGAGGTTACATTGTATTTCTTTACTCACTTGAAACTGTAGCTCTTTGAGTTGTAGGCTTGCGCTGAACTCAGGGGGAGTAATTCCGCCGCTTCGTTTATTAACCTTCAGGGATTTGTCGATGTCAAAGGGCTATGCAGAGCAAAAATGATGAAAAGTGATGACACCAATTTTTTTTCTGTTTAGTGAGGTTTACCAGAGTTAGTAAAATAAAGCCCATCCCACGTCTCTGCTTGACGCACTGCTTTTCCCACCGGGAGAGCGGTGGCTCCGGGGAGAATGGAAGGTGATGACCATGCCTGGGGCACAATCCCCACGTGGCTGGGCTGGGCCGGAGGGATGGTCAGCTGCCGAGGGAGATGTCACTTTGGGGGAAGAATAGAGAGGTCATGAGCCTTGTTAGCTCCAGCTGAGTCCCTGGCAGCCCCCACCCCACCTGAAGCTGTGTGATGCACCGGGCAATAGTTTGCCTTGGTGGCCCTCAAGAAATGCTATTGATGCTGCTATTGATGAGTGCTCAAACAGCTTCATCAGGCCCAGTCAAGGATATGTGTTGAAACAATACTGTAGCTAATGCTTGAGCGAAGCAGAAAAGCTGCCAGATGCTGCTCTCACTCTAGATCCTGCAAAGTTAAAAACAGCCCTGAAGTCAACAGGTACTCACGGTCCTATGACTTTTCAGTTCACATCTTGGTATGTGCACAAGCTTCAGATCACGCTGATCTTGGTGCATGACTTGTAAAGTAGTCTGATTTGAGAGCTAAGTAATAGAATCAGGGGCCCAGGGGCTTCAGGTTCATTAACATATTTTGCAAGAGGCAAAAATAATGGTTGTTGCTTTCTTCCCAATCAAAGCCTTTCAGAGCATATTTATCCCTGCTGCAGTTCTACTGTGAAGTGCTATGGGGGATGTGTTTATTCCTTAGCAGCAGCAGCAGCAGCATCTCCTACATATAGACAGTTTGAGATATTTAAAACATGAAAACAGGGCTTATGTAAAATCACAGTTCATGAATCTTAGATTTATCAAGGACTTTCTAGAAGCTCTGGATTCACCAGTGCAATAGTAGCTACCCACTGTAATTTCCACTCTTCCTCCCTTCCCCATTGTCCCCTCATTTGATTAAATGTATATTGAATAACTTTCTTTAGAAAATAGTACTGACAAAATCTCTAAATATGGCTTTTGGGTAAATTAATAAACATATTTTTTTGCATAGACAATTGAATTTGTATTTTCTTAAATACTGTGCACTTTATTGATTTTGTGTGTTTATGTCTTCCTAGTTTGCAGGTATTTTAAGCTTAATATATGACTTCTGGACACTGATGTGTTCTAATTCACTGGAGCCTAAAGACTTTGCCAGTGTGCATAATTCCATTCACAGAGTAATGAATGTATCCATGTATTTTTAATGATGGCTTTTTGCATGCAATTTCTCCCTAATAATAATTTTCAAGATTTCTTTGACTCATGGTTGTGTTCCACTGTTTAGTCTCTATTCAGGGTCTGAGATAAGAGCTTTTTTATTTTAGGCAGTAATTCATCTCAGTGAAGGTAGATTAGCAATGCAAGAAGTGCAGATGACCCTTTCCACTATATTGACACACGATTTAGTGGTCTTGCTTTGGACTGCATTTAATCTGGCCTTTTGAACAAAACACCCCTATCATGCATGTGTTTTAAAGCTGTCCAGAGGATTCAAGTAATGGAGCGCATTTGATGCACACTTGGGGTGTAGGTCTCTGTTTTATTTTGGAAGGAATCCATTTCTTGCATGCTCTGTGGACAGAATGTGTGGTTGGCAGAGATGATTGGAAAATTTATTTTCAAACCTTGTTACAGATCATAACCAGACAGGCTGGGTAGACAAAGCCCATAAGTTATGCAAGTATTCCTGGTCATTTCAGATGAGTATAGCTTACTTAAGGTAATCGCTGCATGGCCTGAACTTTTCTCTTTCACTCTTTCTTTTTTTTTTTTTTGAAGAATCATAAACAAGGTATATTCCTGTAATCTACTCTTAATAATACTTCATTGTAATTAAATCAATCATAAACAAGCATGACATCAGTAAAGGTATTAATGAGATAATGGCTTCTCTTCTGACAGGCAAGTGTTCAATTTGCACAGTACAGACAGAAAATGACCTGTCAGCATGTATTTGTGCTACACAGTGATGGAATTGCACACAAGGCTTTCCCCTTCTCAGCCAGTTCACATTGGCTTGGCATCCTGACAAGGGAATCCTAATTCTGTTGCTTTTGTGCTGCAGTCTCAGGGACTCGTGCAAATAGAGCAGCTATTTGCGTGTGGCCCTGTGTCCTTACAGCCACCCTGTGACACTCAGAAGGATAGTTCCTGTTAGACCCCAAATAGCTGGCCTTTAGGAAGTCATTTGGGCCAAGCAAAACCATAAGCTAAAAGACTCAGGAGCTGGTGCAACTTGGATTTCTACTGCAAATTTGGAAAGAGCTGCCAATTAGAAAACACGCTTCCATTCATTTTTTTCTGATGACCAGAGCGAGACAGGGAAAGAAAAGCAGTTTAGCTTTTCCTAAACTATATTCCTTCTTGCAGGTCTCTCTGCCTCGTGCTGTTCTTACTGAAAGTAATAGCATAATTACCATTAAATTAAAAGGGATCAAGGCTTTCATCCCCTTCAGGAATGCACAGCAAAGTGAAGCTTCTCATGCCAGTACTTAACCTCCCAATTTCAATTGCCACTTTGGGGTGCTGGAGCAGGTCCTCCCTGTTTAGGGAAGGGAGTAGCTCTCCATTTTTAGATGAACAAAGAGGGATGGCTGCTTTCTTGCCTGTTTGTTTTAATTACTTTTAAGTGCCTATTCTGATCTCTTTCTTCAGTTTTGCAATATTAAAGTCTATGGTATGAAGCTCAATACCTCCTGAGAGAAAGAGCTTTAATTCTAACTCACAATAATAAGAGTAGTAAGAACAATATATTTTAATTAAGTCAAGGGTTTGGCTTATCTGTTATTTCCATCTGCCTTGCAGCCAGAGCATCCCTTTTTTGCAAATGACCACGCTGGGAGTTTTGGCTTTGTTGCATTTACCTTTGATTTCACAAATGATTGATATATTTCCCTTCAAAGAAGTAGTTTGCCAGTTTAGTAAGTTGAGCCATCATGGTTTCAGTTGTAATTTTCCTTTCCATGGGTTTTTAACTTAGCTTCCTTCAATTTCTGTGCACGAATCACTTTAGAAGAGGATTTTAAGCTGTTCTCATTTTCCAGGTGCAATTGTAACAGTTCTGACTTAGGATCTGTTACCATACAGTTTCAGTGTCCACAGCAGAATTGCAAGTACTTGCCAAGGAGAATAAGCTATTAAGAAATGAAAGCATCTACAGCCTTGTCACTGGCCTTGTGGCCTGTACTGAAAGCAAGATTGTGTCTCCATTGTAACTAAAGTTAAACTGTTATGGTTTAGTTAAAGGTTATCCCAGTATCTATAATTGTGTGCTGACTGACATACAAAATCTGAGCCAGATATTCCAGAGGTAACATGTTCCTCTCCATATATTTATTTTATAAAAATAGGACTTCATGTTGCGATTCAAAAAGATTTAATCTGTCTGATTTAATCTGGTTCTTTTCCTTTCTGGGCTCTGTAGTCTAGGACAGACTACATAGATTCAAGCCCCAAGCACTGCAGCAATACAGTAGAAAATGGGCTGATGCTGCATGCAGCCTGTACAGTGAGGTTTCTGCTCCTTATACAGTCAAATCTGTTTGTGGCCTCATGTTGCCTTGTTTTAAAGCTCATCCAAAGGGTGCTGTATCTCTAAGTACAAGAAGTTGGCACACAATTTGATTTCTATGTGAAAATATTGGGAGTAGGAATAAAGTTAATTATGGAAAAGAAACTCAGTTCAGTCCAAAACAAAAATACCTGAGAGAAGAACTGTGTGAGATTTTAAAGTACAGCTTCCTTCATTGTAATCTAAATTTTCATTTATCTGCAAAATTACACTAAAGAAATACAAACTTTGTATTTATAACCAAGACCAGAGGCAAGCATAAAACAAAAAAAAAGCAACAAAAACCACCAAAAAAAGAGCAACAAAAAACCACCAAAACCAGGCAACCAACAAACAAACAAAAAAGAAAAACAATCAACCAAACAAACAAAATAAAACTCCACTACACTGACTTGCAAAGTCATAGTTGTGCTGATGAGGGAGACTGGGAAAACTTTGGTTTACCAGGAGGTTAAAAACAGTCCTATCTCCTGAAACATAGCTCATATTAATGCTTGCAACTCTTTGAGGAACTTTTTTAGTATGAGGAAAGACATTGGATTCAAGTTTCCAACAGAATGACTTTTACGGCTGGGAGAACTCCCATGCCAATAGATGGGATTTGGAAATATTTTTTTTCAATAGGGTGAGTGTTTCAGGAATTGAGTTGTTTAAAATTGCATGAGTTTCGCTTTCCAAATTTGGTTACAATAAATGCTTTGAAATCAAATATTGTTTATTATTTGTCTTTAGAAACCAACCAAATTTACTACCAACAAAACCTGATAAAGATAAGAAGGAAGTTTAAGAGATGAGCAATGATGTTATAATTGCAGGCTACTTTATACATGAAAGCTATTGCTTAGTTCTTAAATGTAAACATCAGATTATAAACGAGATCCCATTAATTTGTTGATGACAGATGTTTTTCTTTATTGTGGATTTGTGTTTCAAAATTTTAATTTACAACCAAATTGCTGATCTATAACATTAGCATTCTGAAGATGACATTAAAAAGTTGATTGAGCTTAAATCTAGTTGAGGTAAATTCAACACCTGAGTCTGAGACAAACCTTAAGAAATAACTCCTGGCCTGTTTATTCCATGGGGCTGTGTTAGTTCTGACTGGTAAAGACTCTACTTTTGGCATGAGTACCTTAGCCAAAATATTTTGTTAATAAACTGATAATGCACAACTGTACTCCTTTTCTTAGGTTCAAAAGCCACTACTACTCTCTAATCAGTTTTTAAAACCTTGACATTTTCTTCTGCATCTCTTATCTCCCCTGAGTGAACTTTTATTTTACCTCTTAAAAGCGTCTATAAATGTGAAGCGTAGTGATAAGTGTGTACACAGAAAAGAAAAGCAATCTTTTCCCAAATCAATCCAATCAAGCATGCATTGCTATGTTTTTCTTTTTAAAAATATACATCATCTCTCAAAACTTCAGTGGTGTGTCAGCTGTAACCCGGCCAGAGTATTTGGCCGTCTCCTGAGGAGGAGTGGATAGAACCTGGACCATCAATTGTTTTGAAATAATCCTGCTGGGTTTGGTCTGCAGAGCTCATTTGTTTCCTTGAAGTTAGTTGTTTGTGCTTAGTTAATGTATTTGGAACTTCTGAGGATGTTATTGCTGCGAGGGTAACCTTGATGACTGCCCTTACACTATTCCTTTCCAGACAGTGCATGGTGTGAGCACAATCCAGCTCACTGGGGAGTAACCCTTGAGTTTATCTCTCCACACAAATATCCTGCACCTGTCCCAGAGAGACTGTGGGACAGGATGCTCCTGCAGCAGAAATCTGAATATTTTGAGAATGTACAGTGACACCGTGGGCTTGTGAGAAAACTTATTTGTCCTTTCAGAGCATCTAGGGAGAAGGGTGTAGGGCTCTGAATGGGCTGTACTGGTGGAGTAAAGCCTCACTAGTGAGCCCAGTAATTTTGGAAATAACAGGCCTTGTGTGTACCCAAAATTTATGCTGGCTCAAGTAATTGGAATTAAACCATAGCTGTAGAAATACTGGAGTCTTTATACATGGATGGGATTTAAGTAAGAACAACACTGTCATTCTAATATAACTGACAAGGCTAAAGAACCCTTCTTCCTATGGTCAGGACTGTGCTCAGAGACACGATCTGCCCTGCATGTTACCAAAGCTCCAAAGAAGGAAGATTAATATGTCAGTCCGGTTATGCCATGGGAAGAGGGAATGGTTGAGAGGACTGCCAGGAGACCATGAGCAGATGTGTTCATGCAGGGACTGGAAAGGAATGGTTCAGCCAGAGGCAGGGGGGCCTTTGTCAAGTGTATAAACTTCATAGAAGTGCCCTCTCCACCTGAGACAAGTGCAAAATATTCTCTGGCCACTCTTGGTATTTCAAGTGTGAAATAATCTCCAGCCATCCTTGGTATTCTAAGAGTTATTCACAGATCTGAAGCGAGGTCACAGTGCAGCTAGCCCCAGTACAAGTTCTCCTGGAATCTTATTTAAGCAAAGTTTTCCACAGAAAATGTGGACCTTATAATATCAAAGGCAATTTTAAAGAAACCAATCAAAAAATTAATAGTTAATTTCAAATATTCTCCTCCTGCCTCTTTTTCTTGATTCTTTCCCACCCAACTTTGTTCACTTTGTAGAATCATATTTTTTTCTCTCATGCAATAGTTTAATACCTTGTACCCCTCTGCCTGGAAAACCTTTATAGCAGTTCTAGCTTTGGAGCTTGAGTCACATACATATTAAACAAATGATAATGACAGAGCTTATCCTGTTCAGCTGTAAATCTTTAATTTGACTTTTGGCGGCAAGTCCTACTCATGATATAACTGGGACAGTTCATGATGCCCAGAAAAGAACGAGCAGGTTATTCCCATGGGCACAGGTTCTGTTTTGTTCCTATGGTTCCATTATTGAGATGTGTGAACACACAACAAAATCCCACTTTCTCCTGCACACAATCCATGTGTCATTAAGCCACTGCACAATGCTAGGCTCAGATGGGACAGCATTTCCATGTGGACCAGTCCAGTATTTTGTGTAAAGCACTTTTTTTTCCTGAATTTTGACTTTTAGGAGGTGTTGGTTGTTAAAAAGGCACACCACAGAGAGATGTTGAGGTACTTGGTTAAGTAGGTTTACTGTAGTCTAAGTAAAGCAAGGAATCAGTTCAAACAGTGGTAAAGTATTCTGCAGCTTTAATTTTGAGATGGTAAAATGAAGGCTACCAGTTTCAGGAGACATGAGCATCTGGTTTGTTTTTAATTATCAAAGCAGCTCAAAGAAATATGACAAATATTCATTAATTTAGTTCAGCATAATTACTGTGTTGGGTTAAAACTTCTGTTCCTGTGACTCCTGGAGCTGCATGTTGCAATCTGTATCATTTCATTAATGTGGTATCCTAGCGAGCATATTTCCTCTTTTGCTCCCATGGGTGAGATTTAGAGTTATGATGGAGTGCTGTTTTGACTTCTCACAGGATGAGCTGGATGAACTTCGGGCTGAAATGGAAGAAATGCGTGACAGCTATTTAGAGGAAGATGTTTACCAGCTGCAGGAGCTCCGGCGAGAGCTGGACCGGGCAAACAAGAATTGCCGCATTCTGCAATATCGTCTCAGGAAAGCAGAACAGAAAAGCTTGAAAGTTGCACAAACAGGCCATGTGGATGGAGAGCTCATTAGGAGCCTGGAACAAGATTTAAAGGTGGGTTGAGAGATTCATATTCACAGCAAAAGAGAGCAGACTGTGATGTGGCTCTCTGCAATGGAAGTGAGGGTGACACATGAAACAAGCAGTAGTCCTCCAAACGTCACGACCAATTTCCTTCTGCTGTGGTGGAGAACAAATATTCAGCTCATCACCATAAAAATATGTGTCAGTGAGTAAAAAAACATGTGCTCAGATCCAGAGTGAAAGAAATACAGTCAGGTTACATTTCTGCATTTGAAAGATTTAAAGGATCTTGTTTTACTGGTTTTACTGAAATCTTAGCTCTGCAATACTCCATAAACAAAACCTAATATACTTTTTCCAGTTCATGCTCTTTCTTTCCTTTTCACTTCTTGCAAATGCCAAGTAGCTGGAAAAAAAATAATCTAAGTTGCATTTCTTAGTGTCTAGTGAGTTACTTGTAACAGGAACAGACCGTTATAATATTTTTGCAGGGCAGATAGAGAATCAAAATGCTCTTTCCCTACAAACACTTGTAAAAATTATGTTCATACTGGAACACTTTTTGTATCTTTCAGAAATGTTGCCATCAAGACCAAGTAAAGCTTTATATAGACATGATGATTATCTAGCTTTGCTCATTGTTCTTGATATTGCTATCTTGTAGCTGTTTTAAAAGATCTTCTGTCCCTTTTCAGAGAGGGACTGCTTGAAACTAGAATTATTAAGTATATAGTACTTAAAAACGTGAAACATAAAACCTGAAAGCAGAATGATTTGTTGTCAGCAGTGGAAATGAGAGTAACATATCAAGTCATCAAACCTTTTAAAATGTCAGATCTAATTTTTCTTTTATGATGGAAACCAAATAATAACCTTATACCAATAGCAATGATACATTACTCAGTAAAAATCTTGTACCTAGATTTCATGAAAGAGATATTGAGAGGTTTTAGCTAGTTGGCTTTGGTTTTACTGACTTCTTGTAGTTCCATAATTCCTCATGTTGTTTGATGTATCACCTTTACAAATGTTTTTGGAGTAAATATCTATTCTTGTTAGGCTGGACTCAGAAAACCTAAGTTAGCATATATTTCTTTCATATATTGCATATATTGCTTTCATATCAATCTTGCCTAGTTTTGATTGCTGCTAGAGCAGCAAGTTTGCGTGGCTGTGACTTCTGCATGTGTGTTGCTCTGATTGATGGCCCAGCAGCTTTACAGCACAATTCCTTTTCTTTGGCTTTATCTATGTGATGTGCCATTTGATGGGCAGCTTTGGTTTCACTCTTTCTCCTCCTTCCATGACGTTCCTCCATGACGTTGCCTCAGCATAATGTGGAGAGGGAGCTGGAGATGGGTAATCAAATATATTTTCATTCTGGATTTCTTTATTAGAAATGAATATTCATTTTGGTACTTGGGAGGCTTGGAGTGTTCCATCAACAGTGTCATAATTGAATTAAAAATCTCTTGGCTGTCTAGGGCTGTAATATGCTTCTTGCTGTAGGAAACATACTCTAGCTGTTGCTTCTCATGAATGATCTTCATGCATTTGCACTCTTTTTACCAGGTAGCCAAAGATGTTTCTGTCAGACTGCACCATGAGCTGGAGAGTGTAGAGGAGAAACGAGTTAAAGCAGAAGATGAAAATGAAGTCCTTCGGCAGCAAATCATTGAGGTGGAAGTATCCAAGCAGACACTGCAAAATGAGCTGGACAAGTTAAAAGAGGTGAGCAATTGTCAGAAAAGCCATGCAGAGCAGTATTGCTGGGTTAGAATGGAAATTCGGCGCACAAGTAGTTTAGACTAATTCTTATATGAAATGCTTGCTGATATTGCTTGTACAATTGCCCCAAAGGTCTCCTTTGTTATATGTCCCAGATACATCATTGGTAATTTAGAATCAGTAGAGATGTAGATGAGTGATGCTCCACTTTTTGTCTGGAGCTTCTCACAGGACTTCTGTCCCATTTTAAACTGTCTCCTTAAAAACTCTCTTCCTGCTAGAGCAAAACTCTTTCTGATTTGACACCAGCTAGTTCTGTCTGTTCTTTACACAGACTGGGACTTCCACCTACTTGAGAGTCAAATGAGGTGTGCATGACTTGTCTCTGAGAGAAGGATTCAGATAGTCAAGCTGCGGTTTTGGCTGGTGCTCCTCAGAGGTGGCAGTGGAGCTGTCAGCATGAGCTGGGCAGCCTGAATGTGGTCTGCAATGTAAAAATAACATTATACTTCAGACACGGAAACGCTGTCTCTTGAGAAAAGGGATCATTTCAACTGGCACTGACACACAGTCATACTGGTTGAAGTGATGATCCTTGGAAGCAAGTGAGCTGAGGAGCAGGGGACTGTAAAGGAAAGCCAAATACTAAGCACAGCTCTTTGCTGGAGCCTACATCCCAATCTGTAGCAGTATTCCTGTTCTCTTAACAGTACAGCAGATTGGCAGCTCACAGCCCCCTGCTCTGTTTTAAACCAGATTGAGATAGAGCATTTAAATGTAATGAGGTAAGGCATTTATCCTCTGAGCCCTGGTCAGATTTAGAGAGCTAGTGCAATTATGTGTTATTTTAATCTTTCCAACATTACTTGTGAGTCAACTGGCACAAAGCCTGGCTCAGTTTTATAAGGACAGTCCCTATTTAATTTCTCTGTGCGTTTGAGTTATGAGTAGTCCAGTGCAGGAGTTTTGGAGTGTTTGTACCTAACAGAACAGATCATCAGCTGGTATACAAATCAGCGTTGCTTAGATTACATGTGAAGCTGACACAGAATATAAAGTCTGCATGATTTTTTAGCTATTCTTCTCCTTTCTCAATGCTATTTGTGAATGCTGTACTAAGTGGACATGTTACAGGGTCTGCTGTCTCTGCTCTGTGCAAAAATGCCATCTCATCCACAGTACTGAATTCATTGCTTGCTGTTGATTAACATGCAGGTCCACTGGGTAGTGCTTGATGGTCTTGGGATTCAAGCAGAAAGTAAATTGTGGGGGAGAAGTGAGGGGAAAAAATGGTCCAGCCGTGCTGAAGACTCAAGCTAGCTCTAACCAGGTTGAATTTATCACCTGGCTGCTTAGGTTGCAGCCTAGCTGTGCTGGGAAGTGCTAAGTCAGGTGTCTGCTGGATTGCAAGGTGAAGTGAACGCACCCTCACTTTGTAAGCATTCCTTGCCCCATAAGAGGCAAAAGCTGGAGGGGAGCTAGGGAAAGGGAGAGATAGCAGGTAGAATGATGGGATATATTCATGCTGGAGATAAAGCAGGGCATAAGAGGGATCACAAGATGCAGTAGTAGTAGTAGTAGTAGTAGTAGAGATAGTCTGGTTTCACATGCCATGAGTTGTGGTTTCCCTGGCAGTCACAATTTCACAAGGTCAGAGAAGGTGAGAAGATGAGGTTGGAGGTCCTTGGCAGGTCACACAAGGAGAGATGAGCCAAAAGCTGGAGAAACACAGCTACGCATGTGTCAGATAAGTGTATGTTTGCAATGTTGTTGACATTGCTAAAAAAAATTATTCTTCACTCAAGATGTGTTCAAATAACTACCAGAAGCAGTGCCTCCTTAGGAACATTTAATGTGTGCAAGAAATGTATTACAGACATGCCAGTGGGAAAGCTGGTGCTTTATATATCAGGACAAAAGTGACCCCAAAGCCACGTAGCTTCTTCCCAATCCACCCTGACTCTGCATCTTGTCTATCTAGGGGCTGACAGTTAGAAGGAGCATTTTCCTATCTGGTCCTGGAGTGTTTCCTGAGACACAGTTAGACAGTATTCACTCTCTGATACAGCTTACTGCAACCATATGCCCATTCTCTGTAATATGCTTGATTGTTCTCTATCACTGGATCAACAAAAAGGTTTTCTCACATCTGTGTTCATATTTATTGCTTAATTCAGTGCTGGATTCTGCTTTGGCGTGCCTTACAATTCCCTTGGGTCCTGCTTCTCACTGCAGTAGATGGTATATATGTTGATTATCTTTAATGTATTTTGCATGCTGAAATACCTTTAGGAATTGGGCATGTCTCTGAAAGCACTCTTTCTTTAAAGCCACCTTTGGTATTTATCATAATCTTTTGAAGAATTTCTAACATTTATCATGTTTAATGCTGTTACATATTTTTTTACACCAATACCTATTTTGATCTCCTGTGATATTTTCAACAGGACTTCTTGAGTATATAACCTTGTTCTATCTAAATAAAATTTTTATTTCCTTATGAAAGAAGCCTTACAGTTTTAACTGGAAAATTATTTTTTGCCTCCTACTGACCATGTAATTTCAAGTTGTTTTATAATGAGAGAGACTTTCCTCTCTTGTCTCTGAATAATATTTCTCAGTGTCTTACTGTCAAAATTATCCTCTCCTCTCTTCTCCTCTCCGATAACTGGTGAGCCACTTACAGGTTTTTAGGATAATTCCTAAAAACTTCCTTCTTTCCCTTTTTCTTTTTCTTTTTATTCATAAATGTGCTCCATCCCTCCAGCCTTTTGCTACATTTCCTGTGTTTTGAGCTAAGATATGAGTTGATAAGGATGTTTAATGAATGCTTCTGAATTTTGCCCAATTCTGATGTCTTCCAGTTAGACATCATCTTCTCTGAATGTCTTCATCAGTATCCTGGCATTCACTTTGCTTACTCATGCCACTGTACTTCCTTTTTTTTCTTTCAGTTCTTTTAGCCAAAAGATAATATAGTTCTTTCCTTTCCTATAATACTTCGTATTTTTTTTCAGATTTTACCCACTTATTACTGCTCATCGTCTGATACTCTTGCCTGAAATACTTTCACCGATTCTTTTGAAGATACATCTTTCACTAGCTAATAATGTTTTCTCACTGAATGTTTTTTTACTTTACTGATCTGTAGCAAGTTTTTTTTGTGTCAGTCTTCTCTGCTGAAGCACTGTGATTTTTTTTTCCATGATTGATTTTTTTTTTCCATGATTACATTTACCTACTTTTTCAGTTTTCGTTTTTCAAATCTTCCCTTTCTGTCTTTTTTACTGTGAATGTTTCAACTGGTTTTGGGCTACCCTCTGATACCTTTTCCCGTGGCATTCTCCAGGAGGCCTGCAGAGTTTTTCTACTGCTGTGAACCCTGCTTTGTAGCATATTCTGGGATGTTTCTGTGAACTACCCCTTCTAGGAATTTGCTAGGATTTTCTGATACTTAACAAAGCTGCTTCCTCCTTACAGCTTTGGAAGCAAAGGCAGTGTGCCCTCACAGATTTTGTAAGAGCACATATCCCTGCCAAGGCTTGCTTGCTTTTTCCCTGCCCTGTCTGGGTTATTAACATTGCCATTTGAGTCAGGAGGCTGCCAGGAGAGAAAAAAAATTACTCCATCACTAACAAATTACCTCAGCAACATCCCTGACACTGTCATTTCCCCCTTCCTAATATCCTAATGCACCTCATGAGAAATATTGATGTGTATTGAGAATTTTTCTCAATCAACTATAAAGCATTCAGAACGCTTTTTTGCAAAGTTTCCTTTTTTTTGCACCAATTCTCTTCTGAGCATCTACAAATCAGAACTTTTCTCAAAGGCTTCACAATAGCAGGTGGATTTTCTCTGAGAACTCAAATCCCCACTCAACATCTAACTCAACCCAAACATTATTTCCCTGGAGTCACCAGGGCATCTTTAAGGAACTTCTTCCTTATACTTTCTCAGGAACGATACTTCACAAAAGGATGATCTATTTTTAGTCTAAGTGTAAACAACTAGGAAATTATGCTTGGCAAGTGTTGGGTGCCTTTATGTACAGTGATAATTAATTCCCCTGCAAGCAGTACCTTTTAGAGAAATTCTGTCTCTGAAAGCTCCATACCTGGGGAAGAAAAAAATACATTTTTGCTACTTATTGAAGAAAAGCACTAAGATGGCACAGGACCAGCTCCTGTTCCCCATGAGGAGAATGAATTGGTTACTTGTTTGCAGCTGCTAAACGTGTATTTTCCCATGTCCTTTGTCTGGGTTTGGTGTGGTGAGCCAGGACAGAGAACGAGGCAGAGCTATGGCAGCACTGACACTGCTGTGGAAGTGCAGCCCCACCAGACCAGACAAAGAGAGGGGAGGAATAAGGTCAAGGGTAGCAGCTGCTGAAAGATTTGATGTGAGTACTGTGAAATGGGTTAGCAAGAAATGAATGAGAATTGTGTAACTGGGAAGAAAGGGTCATTTACTGGTTGTGTGTTGGCTGTACCGAGCAGGTGACAGTCTTTCTTACGGCCACTGAAAGCAGGAGGGCCAGATGGGGAGCAGCCAGAGGTGTTGCTTTCTGTCCTGCAAGGGCCTCTGCTACAGCAGCAGCCTCCCATATGACACTGAAATTTTCTTGTTCAGGTCCTAACTTCAGTTGAAATGCTTCAAGCCGGTCGGGTTGTTGGGACCATTAGACACCCAAGTGCTGTTCTATGGGCATCTTCATGCAGGAAACACTTCCAGCTGATGGAGGGCTGTGGCTGCAGCTCTCATTCACTGGTGTTCTTGCAAATAAGGGTAAAGGCAAAAGGCAAGAAATCCTGTTTCCATTCATTTCTGCTTAAGAGGAGAGCAGTACAAATCCTCCAACTCTATGTCTCAAACACATCTCTTCAGGACACAGGCTGAGATGAGAAGCAGTACCTGCTGTAAATGGGCTTTCCCAGGTTACCTGTGGGCTTTTTAGGGCAGGGACTTCTATAAATGCTCTTTCCTCCAAGAGCTTTACTTACTTTGGATGGTGTAATGCCCAGGCTTATTCTTTGCTCCTCCCCTGCAGCACCTGATTTTTGAGGCACTGTTCAAGAGCTGCTGCTTTTAACAGTCAAAGGAAATTTTCTGTTAAAGTATTTGTTTAACTGAGTGAAAAGCTACATTCAGAAGTTTATTAAAATGATAGAAATATACCAGATAAGTTGAAGTCTTTCAAACCTATTATTTTGAGACAAGTTTTGTTCCAAAGTGCAAGTGTAGTACTCTGTTTAACGTCAATAGAGTTGGAGAATATTTTGCTCATAGAAGAATTCAGCTCTATAAGCATAATATAGCAAATTGAAATCTGGAGGCTGCTGTGTGTGAAATCTGGAGCTGAGTGTGACAGTGATTTTCATAGCAATGAACCTTGTAAGTAGGGCAAAACACAAGGCTGCATGTGTGTAAAGTGTAATTATTCCAATCTGAAATCCCTCTTTTTACTCTGATATAAATACACAGATCTGGTGTGAAGTGGTACACAAGTGGTAAATAAATTATTTTTGGTGAAAACACACTTGTTTGCATAAAATATAACCCTATGTTTTCATTAGCTAGGAATACATATTTATTAAAGTTGTACATAATGTTTTTCAGACAAAATGATATTTACTCACAGAAGTAGGGATATACAGTGAAAATTCTTTGATGTTTGTAATACATTACCCTCTTTTAGCTATCAGTGAGTTTATCTGAAGGGAAATTTATGAGAAACAGAGCAGGATTCAAGTAACACAAAAAGGACTAAGCAAGAACACTATATTGACTGAATAACCCTGTTTGGAATTTAGTGCTTTTGACAGTTTTAAGTAATGAAGTCCTATGCAATAATCATAACTAAACCCATTAACTGAATGAAAGTTTTACCGCAGCACCATTTTGTATCCAATATCTTTTTTTCACTGTGATAAATAATAAATTGGTACCTACCCACAGTGAATGATTCATAATTGTTATGGCATTTCAAGAACTGTACAGAGAGTGAAATGGTCTGCTCCTTCCTGGTAGGAGGGAATGTATGGGAATGGATCTCTCTGGACTCAAAAACCTAGTAGTTTGGAAGCACTCAGTAGCATGTTTTGTTTTGTTTTTTAAGTAATTATAATATACATCTTCTAATGCACTGTTCACATATCTTTTTAGAAATTTAAAAATATCTTTAAACCAAAGGACCCCTCAAATTTTCAAAGTATTTTGTGATGGTCTATGTTATAAATGCCCCCCCACCAAGCATCTGAAATGAAGATTTAGGATTTACTGAATAAGATGCTGACAAACTCCAATTAGTCTTTATTTTCTAGTTATTTGCTATTTGTCCAGACTGGCCAGAAATTATCTGACACTACTCCCAAATTCTATTATAATTTTGAAGTGAGTGATTTTGAGATAAAGTAACAGTGATTCTGTTGATCAGATCCAGAAATCTGATCAAAATCTGTGCAAAATCCCTGCTCTTCTCTTACTCAGCCTGAGTTTCTCTTCCTAGGCTTGGGCTTCTGCTGATTCACCCCCTTTATTACTCCCAAATACTTTGAAAGACCACAACTGGCCTTTGCATGTGGAGAAATTATGTTTAAGTGATGACATTTACAGCAGGAAAAATTACCTACCATAGCTGCATGACTTTCTAGGTACTGTTTAGTTATAAGGAAACCTTCTTTGCAAGATAAATGAAATTTCTCTGTGCTCTGTTGATCATGCATTTTTCTTACTATATAGCAGCAGTCTTTTGGTAACTTTTTCAACAGCAGAGAGTGGCATGGAGAGGTTCAAATAGAGTATCAGTCTACCCATCCTCCACCCAGTTACCAAAAATAATCCTGCTGTCTGTCACATGGGCTTCAGCAGTGACAGTGCAAACAAACTGTGACATTTTCATTTGAAAAACACCTTTTCCTTTCATTCCTTCCCTTAATATAGCCTATTATAATGAAAGGTTTTCTTCAGCAAACCTTTGCAAAATATTGGTAGGAAATCCTTCAAGTGCTGTTCTGGAGGGAAAAATATGTGCATGCTCTCCATATTCTAAATTTGTGTGTTTCAATTGGGACGTAAGTCCTGAGTGAAGACAGTAACAGTACCCTTTGTTTTCCTTGCCAAGGTGTGGACAAGACTTTGTTTCAGGAGAAGTAAACTGTCACAGCATACTGCTGTTTCTGTGAACAGAAGCTGTGATTTAAAGCTGGAATATCCAGAGCTAAATGCATGCTGAAGTTGATTAGGTATATCCCTTGTTGTTCCACTCTCTGGCAAAACTAATTCAGGTCAGCAACCATCTGGCAACTGTTCCTGTGGGAAGTGTCATGCAGTGTTTGGGGTGGAGGTGGATACCAGGGCATCGTAGTTTCAGAGATATCTCCTGCCCTGCCCTCCCTGCTTTCCTCCCAGGCCTCAGAGGAGCCAGTGCAGATCCCAAGTGAATGTAGCCTTGTGCATATCAGGGAGTTCCAGCTGAAGGAGAAATGGTGTGCAAACCTGTAAAAAAGCTCTCTCCATTTGGTGCTCAGTGCAGAGCTGACATCAGTGGCCAGCTCAGTGCCACCACTTCTGGGAGGCACAGCTTGCCTGCCACCCTTTGGCTGGCTCCCGGTGAGCGGGCGCCAACTGTTTTCATCTCACATCACCAGTAATTTCATCCTGGCATCTGGAGCTCTGGGTAGCAGGATGGAAAAGAGGGAGAGACAGTCTGTCAGGGTGAGAAGAGGAGCTTTGTGAGATGCATAGATTCTTAACAAATTTTCCAGATTTCCTGTGGTTTTTGTTGTGATGATGCTGCACTCAGGAATATGTGTCAGACCAGAGCTTTGTCATCCATGGGGATGATATTGTCCGGAAATGTTTAGCACGGTGAAAAAAGTCAGAGCTATTGATTTCTGTCCTTCTTTGAAAGGGTTACTTGATTATTTTTCTTCTGAAATTAATTATTTAGACTTATTTCTCTAGCTCTATTTTTAAAAGGAGAACGCAACTTATTGCACAGTTAACTTATGAATTATTAACATTGCACTACTCAAGCTGTCAGAGGATGAATGAGGGGCGAAGATCTGACTGTCTTGGCAAGTTTTCCATTGCCACATGTTACAGCACTGGGCTTTCCCCTTTTTCCATGCCTGGCACCATGCGGGTAAGCCTGGCTCCACTGTCCATAGTCTTGCTGGATGAGAGGCAGTCCAGCTTGGCAGAATGCCATGCATTGCCTGGATCTGTCAAGAAGTTCTCCTTTCTTCTGAAAGGGAAAAATGGAGTCAGCTGGTGCAAGTAGGTCAGGAAAAGGGTTTAAGTGGTAAAGAGGTGGAATTATGCTGTTTTGGCTCTTCAAGCAACTTCTAACCAGCACTCTCAGTAAATTCTGCTGCTCTCAGTAAATAACCTGTTTCTTCAGATCTGTCATAGATGAGGATGCTTTCACCTATCTTGCTTTTTTTGCAAACCCAATCCATACCAAAGCAGTGGTGTGTGCAGTTTTTCAGCCTCTTTCTCATCCCCACAGGAGTGATCCCCACACCCCCATTGGTTTTGCCAGCAGTTATATCCACTGGAAGCTCACTGCAAGGTTGGGATATTTTTTCACCCTGTTCCTACACTCAGCCTGCTGAAAAATGCCTGACGAGGGGACAGTGGGAGCAGGCATGGCAAAACCTTCACTTGATTTGGGTCTGGGTTTGATGTGCCTTGGTGTGAGAAAGCCTGAAGTTCCTTTAGATAACTATAAGAGTGGTTCATTCATTCTAGAAAAATGACACAGTCTGCCCCTAATGGGTATGCTACTTGTGATTTTTCTGTTTCTTTTTCTCTTTTCTGTATACTTTATCACAAGATGGAAGCTCTAACTGAAATGAATACAAAAACTACAAGATATTCTTACCCAAATTTTAGGTTTTGCTCCAACAATAGTAGCCAGAGCTGGGGAGGGTAAGCTGTGCTGATATTTAGGGACATCAGCATAATGCCTACGTGGGCAGAATAAGCACAACAATCCATCTGAGTCTGACAGATGTACGTATTGGTCTATTTAGGGCCTCTTTCTCAGGGATCACTCCAAAATAGCTACAGTCCCATCTCTTCAGCGTGCTCTTGCCTCAGTCAGCTGTACCAAGGGAAAGTGTGTCTTGTGCAGAGATTGGAGAAGGCAGCTCACCTCATTGTCGCTGCGCGCAGAGTTCAGGATAAATTCCCATCCCGGAGTTCACTGGTGTCAAAACAAAAGACTTTGAAGGGATGGAGGAGGGAATAAAGTTATTAAATGATATGATGAAACAGTTCTAAGGCTGATGCAAATCCGAAAACCTTTAAATTGTTTTTCTCCTTAATGTTTTTCATCGTATATGTTTTTCTATAAAAAATAATTGAAGATTTGTTTTGTTCATCTCTTCTTTCAGTTTTCAGGAGTCTGGTCCTTCATGGAATAGAGGGATCTTTAAATGTCATCTAGTTCTATGAGCAGGGACATCTTCAACCAGACCAGGTTGTTCAGAACCCCAGTATGACCTCGAATGTTTCTAGGAATGGGGCATCTACCACCTCTCTAGGTGTCCTGGTCTAGGACAAATTTAGGAGAAAACTTCCAAATGGGGTCTCTCTAGAAAGCAAATTCAAGCAGCTCCTTCTGTTACCAGCTTGGGAAAGATTTCCTTGGAGAAAAGTGGAAAAAACTGTTTATTTAACAAACAAAGTACTCACAAACATGAAAAAATGAATAATATTAATGTTGTTACAATGTTAGTATAATAACAATGAAACCTCTCGTTCTGAAGAGATGGCAAATTTGGAAAAGTCCTTCTGTTGATTGGAGAGAGAGAGTCCTTTCTGTGGGTGTGTCCCTGGCTTTATCTCACTCTCCCCTGGGCTGGGGTCTGCTGTCTTGGCTGCAGAGCAGCAGAGAGAGTCTGGGCCCAGACAATAGTCCTGGTGTTCCTGGACTAAACAATGGCTGAATAGTTCCAAAAAGTCCTCTGGCCTCAGCTAACTAAAAAACTAACTGAAAGCAAAGGAGAGCTCTTTCCTGCTGTCCATGCTGCAGACAGCACAGAAGGAATGTGAGGAAGCAAGTGCAGTTTCAGAAAACAAACTCTGTGATTCCTTTCCCCACCTTCACTCTCAGAGCCAGTCTTAAAGGTGCAGAACTTAACATCCAGCGTAAACAGAACAGACAACTGGGAATATAAGCATCATAAAGTCACACTGGGACACTGGGCAATCTGTTTCAGTGTTTCACCACACTCATCATAATAATTTCTTCCTTATGTCCAGTTTAAATCTATCCTCTACTAGTTTAAAACCTTTACACCTTGTCCTATTGCAACAGGCCTTACTAAAAATCCTCTCTTCATTGTTGTAGTTTGACCCCTTTAATTTTAAAAGGTTACCATAAGGTTTCTACAGAGCCCTTCCATCAGGACATTGAGCCATTGACCACTACCATCTGATTGTGACCATCCAACCAATGCTTCACCATGAGACACCCATCAAACGTCTATCTCCATTTCAGGGAGAAGGATGTTGTGGGGGGCCATGTCAAAGGCCTCACAGAAGTACAGATGGCATCTGTTAGCCCTTCTCTTGCCCACTAATGGAGTCACTCCATCATAGACAACCATCAGGTTGCTCAGGCAGGGCTTGCCCTTGGTGAAGCCGTGCTGGATGTCTCAAATCACTTCCCTGTCCTCCATGTGCCTTAGCATATCTTCTAGGAGGATCTGTTCCATGATCTTCCCAGGCACACAGGTGAGGCTGACAGGTTGGTCATTCCCAAAGTCCTCCTTTCTAAAGGAATCCTTTTGCCTTTCCATTGCTATGCTCACGTGTCTTTTATGATGAATTTACTAATTAGTTGATTATTCCCAAACCAGAAGATGTAGTGCATAGCATATTGCTGCAGGTATCATAAACTACGGGCAATTATAGGGGAAGGTTCCCAGAATAGTTTGGGGAGGAACTGAAATGTAGGTCCTACATTACTTACAAGGATGTGAAAGGGTGGGAATCACTTGTGCGAAGGAGCTTCCTTGGCCATTGTATTAAAACCACTGATTGTTGTACCCTGACCTTTATGTATCAAAATTGTAGAATGATAGCTGCTATGTTCTCCACTGTTGTGGTGAGCTGTCAGGTTATGTGACTACAGTTTCTGGATTACCTTCACAAGAGAAAGGAAAAAGAAATTGGGGGGGGTTTCCATTAAAAAAAAAAAAAGAAAAAAAATTAGTCAGACTACATCTTTAAGATGTCAAGCACACCACTCCTCCCTTTTGATGTCCTCCTATGAGGGCAAACAGATCAGCTTTCCTCTCCCTTTCTACAGGTCCCTCCATAGTGGGATTCTCTCATCTTCTGTTCCTTCCTTTTCTTCTTCACCTTAGGTTTTTCCTCAGCATTTTCCAGGTACACATGCTGAGTTGAACATGAAATTCTCCAGTATATGTGAACCAGCCCTCAAGGTTAGGGACAGCTGAGACATGCAGGACTTCAGACACACCTTGGGACAGCAGTTTCTGGTGCTGAGAACTGAGCTACACTATTTGGAAAGTTACTTTACAGCTGCTGCCAGAAGCTGCTTCCCTAGGTCAGGACTTCAGGCAAGGAAAAACTTTAAACAGGAAGGTTTTTCTGCTGTTTAAAGTTCCACCTGCTCCCAATCACCCTGAAAATACTGTGAGAACATTCCCGTGGTAGGATAATTTGTCACTTCCATTCTGGGGCTGACTGTATTAAGTGCAAAAAAGCCAAACAAAATGGAAAATAATATGTCAGTGAATATTAAAGTCAGGGTGGTTTTATCCTATGATGTTGATTTCACTCTTGGGTAAAGTTTTGCATCTGTTCAGTTTTGTTTGAGTGAATAGTCCACCAGTTCACACAGCCATAGAGGAGACTGTAATTTAAGTAATGTAAATTCAGAGATGTGTCTTGCTTCTCTGGACACAACTCTTGCAAAAATAACCATATGTAAGAAATTGTGTATTCTTTGGGGAGAAAATGTGAAAAACAGGAAGAGTTCCTGTGGTTCTGCACAGGAAGCCATTGGCACTCCTGCAGCTGCCTTGCACTGAACATGGTTTTGTGCTGTCATGCTGTTGGAAAAAACAGAAACATTGCATGAATTTCTGTCCCTCTGAGATGGCACGAATAAACACTGTGGAGAACTTTGGCATTGTTGTTTTTGTGCTACAAGATGATCAGGAGAAAAATTTACAATAATTTTGTTAGTCAAAGGGAAGGAAGAGGGAGCCTTTGGGGTTTGAGCAAATTGGATGTGGACGTTTCACACATGCTTTCCTTAAAAGTAAGAGCAAGAAGAAGGCTTTGGATACAATATAGCGCAGGTATTCACAACGTAATGCTCCACAAGAAGTGCCATACTTCTTCAAAGAGTCTGCTATTGACAGAAAGATCTTTGTCATGCTACTACATGATTTTTTCACGGTGAATACAAAACAAGAGAGAGGGAAAAAAGAAAGCCTTTCTGAAAGCTTCAGTTTCCTCAACCAGCCAGCATTTAATTTCAGTATATAAAGACTGACAGTGCTTTCCAGGATTCGCTAAACCCAGTTACTAATAAAGGCATTTTCACAACTAAACCTGACAGTCTGTTAACTGGTTTTAAATGTGGGTGTTGATTGGATCCTGGCACCTTTTCTCCAGGTCATCAGCCAACATAATTGAAGGGGACAGGAGCACTAATTAGAATGCACAGGTCATGGTTCTTGTCATATTATAATACGGGCTTTAAAATCTAAGCCATCTTTTCTTCCCTTTCCTGGTCTGCAACTGATTTGTTTTCTCACTTGTACCCTCTAGCTCTTGCTCTGAGGTCCTGGAGTTGGGTTTTACTTGGCAGCTCAGAGAGAAGGGGAAGAATATGAGATTTCCTCTTGGGCCATCAGGAGAGGAAATAGTTCAGATAAATCACCCACCACCAAAGGCTCATTTTACTCCTGCTTCATATGCTGGGTGAGGAGGATGCGGCAATAACTACTTGGAACCTTGTGATGGAGAATGAGGAATAGAAGGCTTGGGAAAATGTTGATTTAGCTTTAATTTTTTATTCCGGGGCTTCTTGTGTCGCAAGAATCTACTGTTCAGCCTGATTATCCATAATCAAGACATTTCAAACAAAGCCATTAACAGAAATATTTCTAGTCTACCTCTGAAATTCATAATAAAGGTTTAAACCCTTAAACCAGATTGGCAGGTTGACATTTCCAAGAATTGTTTTTGCCATGTAAAACTACTAGCATAAAAGAGACTCAGCATCATTAAGGATTTATTGAGCTTCTATTTTCACCATTAAAGTCCTGACTATTATTTTCAAATGAAAGATGTACCACAATGAAATCATTAGTGACTGTGCATTTAGGGATTTTTTTGACAGCACTCCTAACTATTATAGCCAGGTAATCAGTCTCTGCCAGCATGACGTGCATCGTAGTGACAACTTATCTTTTCCTCTTAGATAGGAGATGGAGAATTTGACCAGAAGTGAGCAGATTTCAGAATGTCATAATGATCGTAGCTACCTGTGGTTCTTTTTTTTTTTTAAGCCTCATGGGGTAATAACTTTGGCTTCTTACATTGTTTTCATTCTTTAATTGTAGACCTTTATTTTTTTTATCATGACTGAGTGTGTGTTACAAACACAGCCTTAGGGAGTGACATGATGAAATGAAAAGTAAAATACCTCATTACTTCCCAGGCAGGAAAAAATATGTTAAGCTTTCTAGGAGTTCAGCATTCACTTCATAGGAATTTTGAAATATGGGAGAAATTGGTGACAATACTTACATGTTTACAAGGGATTAGAGGTAGGGGAATTTTGGTTTGATGTCCAACAGCAAACAAGTGCCTGATGTTTAATGAAATATTTTGGCTGCAGCCAAATAAAATATGAAGGCTTCACCATCTTGTAACACTCTGGATTCTCTCAAAAGTTAGCTAAAAAATCATTTGATTAGAGTCTTATGGTGGAGTGTCTACTCCTGCCCATACAGTGTGGCATCCAACAACCACACAGTCCCGTTTTCCCTTATGTGGTACCATTTTGTTAACTCCAGACTGTCAGTTTGACACTGTGGCAACAGGTAATGAACTAAAGCCAAAACTGGGTGAGGTTGAGCAGTTAAGAGTTTAAAAGATATTTCTGTTCTTTCAAATGGTGTTTAGAGCAACATCTGGGGCTTGCTGTTTGATCAAACAGACCTTCGAAGTAAATCTGTTTAGTGTATTTTTTGATGGCCAGTGCTGAAATCTCAGCATGGAATGAGGTTTGTTGGTAAACAGCAGTAACAAAAAGGTTCTGCTGACAGACTGTATTCCTTGGCATGAGCTGGCTGTTCTCTGCCATGATAAGCAGAGTTAGCCTCTTGAAACTGCACATCTGAGGGCATTGGCCAACCCGCCAGCTTCTGCCTTTGGTAGGGGATAATTTGTTCATCAACCAGGAGGAATAGAAAAGAACATGTCACCTTTTCCTTTCTTTGCCAAGCTACATGTACAAATATTCCTCTTGCAGAGCAGCCACCTGATCTGCTGTGCACCTGGGGCAGCTGCTTGCCTACTTGCAGATATACCAGCTGCAGGTAGCTGTCTCTCTTCTGCTCTTCGTAGGAGCACTTGCTGGATGAGGGATGCTGGAGCCAAAGATGCAAAGTGAAAATTCACCTGTGACAGTGAAAGTATGTCTTAATCCTCAGAAAATTTACTAGTTATCTGAGATTGTGCACATGTATTTTGTCTCAGAATTGTCAGCAGAGTTTTCATGAAAGGGAAGCAGAAGGAGGAAGGAAATGAAAATGCCCAGATTTTTAGAGAGTGATAGTACAAAAGGCAGGATTATGGGGACAGAAGAGCTCTTTCAGATATAAAGCATGATAAATTGCTTCAGCATAATGATGCTCATCAGAAGCAAGTGAGTAGCAGAAAAAAGATGTAATTTCAATTACGCTATAAATTCACTTTTGGCTGGCACAAACAGCTATCAGAGGGCAGACAAAATTTCCTTTCTAACCTTAATGAAATACAAGCACTCTGATTTTAATTTGCAATTGGGTTATCTTCTTTGGTGCAGCAGAGGTTGGAAAACACTGTCCCTCTTTTTATTTTACATGAAGTCTTTTTGCTTGGAAGCATTCTTCTGTTTGTATTATTAATTCCCTGGTTTTTTGCTATGTGAATTTCCTGTGATGATCTCATTATGTTTACAGCATTTATTGCAGTGTTGTAAACAGTGACTGATGCCTTGTTTTCATATTTGGGTGTGGCAGGGAGTAGCCCCATGCAAACTGCTGGTGAGCCACATCCAGGGGAGCCCTATCTAATGCCAGCCTCATTTCAGGCAAGGCAGATTTGCTGCTAGTGCCATCAAGCTTGAGAACTGTCTCCACTGAGTTCCAAGGGGATTTAAATAGCAGTGAGAAAAGATAAATAAAGAAAAGACTATGCTAAAAATTAATTTAAAGTATCACTGGTTACTATTACAGATAAAAGAAAGAAAACAGTCCTTGAGAAAAAAATCATGAATGTGCAGTGCTGTTGTATATGCAAGGATTTTGAGTAATCTTAAACAAATTTTAGCCAGTGTAACTGCTTCAAGTCCTAGTAGCTCTTTCATAATCACAAAAATGAAAAGAAGGCAGAGTGTTTACTGACATTTCATAATGTGTTTGGGGCTATCTAAATGTTTTTAGTCAGAGACCCTCACTGTAATTTCAGGAAATTACATCATTTTATCTGTGTGACTTACTCTAGGTCTACTGATCAGAGAAAGTGAGGCATGTGATTATTTAAATCATATACTACTTCTTGTCTGTTTGTTTATTCCTGGTCTCTTGTGTAAGGATGGCCATTGGACTTCAAGGCCTAACTACTATGCAATGAATTCTTATTCTTTAACTGCTACTCTAGTAGTATGTTCAGGAATATGTTTGAAAGCAGCTTTGTATTTTATTTTGTTTTTCTGATTAGAATTGTGATATATGTGTGTGCCGAAAGAGTTACTGTCTATGTTGGGTATCCTTTCACTGGCTGCCCTCCAAATCACAGCTCTTAAGAGCAATCTTTAAACTCCCATCACTTCTCCTCGATGTTTACCGTAGGAAAAGTGTTTCTGCTGCTGACTTTGCTCTCCCAGTCTAAGACAAAGTGACTTTTATACTGGTACTGAGAGTTGCCGGAGGCAGAAGCTATTACAGAATAACTTGTTGGGTAGACAGCGTAAACAAGTCACCAGTCTGTGAATCTCACTGCTGCATGATTATCACTGAAGGGCAAGGATTTAGGAAGACTCAAAGCAGACTAAGCATGCATGTGTATAAAGTGAGCAACCAGACCTGTCAACCAAGTGCAAATATTACCACCAGTTTTAGGAATGAGGGCAACGCTTGATTTAGGATTAAAGTACACATTGAATTTACCTGGGGTCTCATTAGCTTGGAGGGATTTCTTGCAGAACCTTCTTCTTTCAGGCACTGTCAGTGATCATCCCCAGCTTGCTTCCCAAAGGGAGCATGCAGGTTTCTCTCAGTCTAACAAGCATAACTTTGCTAAAAGCATAGTTGTTGAAGTTGAGAAGCTACTCAGCCCTAAATCCCTAATAGAAAGGATTATATCTGAATCAGCCCTAAATTGAAACTCTAGTTTCATATTCTTCTTTCATCTGAGCTGTTAGAAATCCTCAAAATTCAAATGGTCAAATATCCATTTCTGTATGTTTTTTGGCATTTCATGTTTTTTATTCTCAATACAGCGTCCAGACATGGCTGGCTTTACTTGGTTGATGCTTATCTTCTCCACAGGAAGTTTAATTAAAAGTAGTCCATTCTAATAATGCAGTTGCTTGTGCAATTTTTCTCTGACAAAATAAATTACATTAGGCTATATCATCTTGCTGCTTACTTATGGAATTTTTTTTATGGAAATTGGCAGATCAGCATCTAGTCAGTAATTCAACTGAAAGGCCTTTACTTTTAATATTTTCTCCCAAAGGCAAGTGAAGGAAAGAAAATACTACAGATTTTCTAAGAAACCTGAGAGTCCAGTTTTTAGGTGCATAGTTTTAAGAAGTCTTTTTGGCAAGGTTTACACTGCCATCATGAATGAGTAAGCTTAATCCAGACTGTAATAAAATAGGATTTAGTGGCGCTCTGTGCCTTCCCAGCAAAGTTGGAGCAACAGGATTTGTGCGGGTAGGTATATGAGAGGAACAGCTGCATAACAGATCTGTAGTCACTTGTGGGCTGCAGAATTGTTGGGCTCTGGGTTTGTGCAGGGGAAGAGCTGCCACTCCATGCCAGACTCAGGAGGCAGCCTCCTTCTCCAGGATGTGAAGGGAGGGACATGGTGGGGGAGAGCTCAACACAGCCCATTGGGCATCACTTTTTGTGCTGACATTTGACAAGATGAATCTAGCAAGGGGTCAAGCTCCATGCAGGAATTTGCGTAGTCCTTTTCTCTGTTCCCTGAAACAAGTTAAAAAATGTCCTCCAAGATTTCACATCCTTTGGACAGGAGTTATATAAAATCTATTGGTCCCTCTTTTACATTTATCAATATATTGTAGATAAAACAGGAGCAGGAAGTATGACCAGGACAAAGGAGTTGTTCTCACACAGGTGGGGATTAGAAGGAAGGAATCTGACAGACCAAGTGCTGTGTGTGCAGGTTGGTGCAGCTGCTAAGGAGCTGAGATGAGGACAAGAACTAATCCCATGCCACCTCAGCGCTGTTGAGAAAGTTCAACCCAGGAGATTTTTTAAAATTTATTTTATAGCATTCAGGAGATGCAACTGACCTACTTTCTCAACTTTCAGTGCCTGCACACATGTTCCTGCTTCTTCTGGGAGCCAGAGTCACTCACCCAGGTTCACTGGGATGGTATCTGTGTGGGACTGCACACCTGGTGGGTTGGGAACACGCAGTCGCCCTGTGGCCCAAAACCACCCCTGAGCCCAAACTGTGACACCCCTGGGAAGCAGCTGTGCACCCATCCCTGCAAAGGTGGCATCCATTGTGTCCATCTCCTAATGCTGCCCTTCCTAAAGGATTGTTCTGTTAGCCTAGCAGCACCAGGCTTGGAGCAGCATTGCTGTTTGCACCCAAAACATACCCGAGCCCAGGCAGGAATCACTTTTCTCAGTACTAGATAGGGACTTGGGAACAATGGCAGTCTTGAAATCAGCCTTGTGGCCATCTTTGGGGGTAGGATTTATTTAGAAGTTCTTGCACATGTCATAGGATAGGTGGTGCCATGAATGATCTGGAAGTTGAAATCTACTCGAGAAGAAAGTATGTCCCTCCAATCACATAAATCCATTTGAATCTAGTTAGACAAAGGGGGTTTAATCATTAATCAAGTTAGTGGGGAGATGCAATTTTGTTGTTCCTCAGGAATTTGGTATGCTTTGTGTGTGTGTGTACTTCTGATTTATGTTCATTGTGTTCTGCAGGGATTGAACTGGTAGATGCAAAAGGTGATATGGGGAGTTCTTTATCAAAATGTTGAAAAAGGCAGAAAATCTGAAGCTTTGAACTTCCTTGGAGGCTATTCCTTCGAGCCAATATTCAAGGATATGGAATAGCAGGAAATTACTGATACCAACAGCAAGGCTCTTTTGATCCACTGCACAGATTCTGGCTGCGTGCAGAGAAATAACATGTAGTCTTGTCTAGATGAATACTGAGGTGTGCATTGGAGGCACACAGAAACTCCAGTGAGAAGTCTCTGGAGCTGTTAACAAGCTTGGCATTCTGGCATGTCCGTCTCATAGACCTTTGCACACACACAGATCATTCATCTGAGGATGCAGAGATGCGCGTTCCAGCAAATCTGTTATAATCTGCAGTGGATAGTAGACAAGAAATTCTTGAACAACTGGAGGTGGGAGGTCTTCAACATTTTCCATCGTAAATGTTAATGTATGTAGCAGACAAAAGGAGTATTATATAAAAACTGAAGACTTTCACATTTTTCTGGTTCTGACCTATGGCAAGGAGCCTGACATTTACATTATTTCCATGGTATTTTTGTCGTAAGGGAGAGTTGAAAGCAAAGACTTAGAAGTTTTAAACTTGAAGTAATTTTTTCCTCTGAAAGTCTGATTTAAAGTGAAAACCCATTTAAAAGTAGAAAGGGATGAAATCAAGATGTGCCAAAGTAGAAACGTTTTTTGATTATAATTAAAACTTCCAGTTAGAGGCAGGTATGTCCAAATTTTTCTGAAACATTTTTTCTATAAGAGATACCATTATAAAATGCTAAGTTTCATTACCTTGATTGTGAGGGTGTTATTATAATTTTATGAAACCCAAAATATTTCAAAGAAAAGGCAGAAGACAAGTTCTCTGTCATGAAGAATGTACAGTTTAAAAGTGAAGCTTACATTAACTGTTTTAAAAGATAATGAGTAATTTTCTGAATCATTAGCTGTAGTATACCTGAAATTTTAGCACTGATAAACCCTCTAGTGTTTTCCTGAGACATGCAGTGGAGCATAAATATAATGTAGAAGATTTATGCTGGTAAGACAAACTGGTTTATGGGCATGCACTGAAAGAGATTGTAATAAGGTCTTACTGAAAAGCTCCTGCATAGACTTAGACTGTGGGCAGGTCTCCTACATATGCATGAGTCAGGAGAACATACTGACACCTGAGAAAGGGCAAACAATGTTTGCAGTCTCTTCACTTCCAGTTTTCTCCTCTAACATGGCTGCAGCATTGGTCTCCTTAAGACTCTCTTAATTTAGTGATGATGAATACCTCTGCAAACCAAGAAGTTTCGTGGTGACCTCCTGCAGAGTGGTAATGAGATCTAAAAAGAAAACCTGTTTTTTGTCTTTTATTCAGTGGCTTTTTACATTCTGATAGTGGTTGTTCCAGACATTTTCCATTCGTCCTTGGTGCTCTGCATGGAAAGAGTAATTTCAAACCAGAATGGGTAAAGTTCCTGCGATTCTTCATGTTCTGACTATACTGGTGAATTATATAAAGAGGAATTCAACTAGTCCTTTGAAGCTGTGTACTTTCTCAACCCATTGGAACAATTCTTGATTCACAGTCCCTCTGTATGCTGACATTCGTGGCTTGAAGTAATCTTAGATTGTGCTGGATTCCCGTCCAGAACATCAGAAACTTCAGAATGGGATTTCCAGTTTTGGAAACAGGCATATGATTCCCATTCCTCCTTTTTCTTTGAATGAATTCTTATTCCTGGAAACTTACATGGTGGGAACTTTTGCTCAGTGTGAGCATGGAATAAGTGAACCTGACTACAGCCCATTAATGTCAAAAAGAGATGCTGAAGTGAAATAGAACACAGCTAGTAAAAACTGTAATCAATAAGTAAAAGCATCTGTGCTGCTTTATCAGCCTTATAAATAAAATATGCAGATTTGTAGTATATAGGACATACAGCCATTATGTACTTCATGACTTTGTGAGCACATATATGGATATATATGTAAGCAATACCAACTAGAAAAAGAAAATAAGTGTAAGGACTGTCTAGTTGCACCATCTCCTTCCCTAATTTTATTTCTCTGCTTACTTTAAGCAGATCTGCAAAATATAGCATTTCCTAGAGTGACAAACTACCAATTGGGTAAGCTTTACACCATTCCCAAATTTGCTTCCTCCTACATTCCATAGTTAGCCCTATGCCCCTTTAGGCAGTAACCCTCATATTTTTCATGGAAGTCCAAGAAGGTTTTTTCCCCTCAGCTCTTCATGATTTTCACTCCAGGGACAACACTTTAATAAAATCCTTTGTCATGCTCTGATTTCACTGATTCGGTTGCTTGGGTTCCTCCACCCCTTGTCATTCCTCTGATCCTCTCCAGGTCTCTATGCTAATTGAGATAAAGCCTTTAGTCAGACAGCCTTGTACCCTTATTTTTTTGTTCTTTATTTTTTTTCATTTTTTGAGGTGTTGGTTTTTGTTACAATAGCATTTCTATTCCCAGGTCAGTCACTCTAAGACCAAATAAAATGAGCAATATGGCAGTGGATGCCAGCAGCCTGCCTTAAGTCTTCTTCCCCATGTCACAATGCCATCAATTATACTTGGGTTCATCATTTAATACAAATAAGAAATAAACCAAATTATCATGTTTTTAATGTTCCCAGAGGGAAAAAACTCAGAATAGAGGCATTAAGACATACTCTGAGCTACTGTGGAGGTTTTAGGCCTTTAGCATCCTCTACCAGATTGTAAAACCAGAAATATATGTCCTGTTGTTTGATGAATGCATGGCCCTGGAGCAGTCACCTTTCTTAGAAGAGCAGGAAGGTCTGCTTTACCAGCTCACTCTTGAAACTCTTCCTCTTGAAGAAAGTGTAGCACCATGCTCTGGTTATTCCAGCATTGCTACTGCATAAGCAGCATTTTTGTAGCTTCCAGTATTGCAGCTGTTCACGCCTTCAGCTGCATTTTCAGGACTTGGAGAGACAATAAGGAGGAAAAAATGTCTGTGTAGGAGGTACAATTTTCTAGATCTGTTCAGATTAATATTGTCTTGGAGTAATGAGGAACAGATGAATGCTAACAATATGCAGTTCCCTTTTAGTGAAGCAGCTTTGCTTGGAACCATTTGTCCACAGTGCCTTTAAAGACCAGTGGACATACTCAAGGTGCTTTAGATAAACCACCAGATAAGCAGGAATCACTCAGTCTTTACCATCAGAAGAGAAGTTTGCTCCACTTTTCCCTTAAAAGTTCCTTCTTTTGTATGTCTTCTGTTGATTGATTAAAGAAAAAAATTGCTTATTGTTAACTTTATGCAGTGCTTTAGCACATTGTACAAGCCAGCTGTGACCAGCTTCTTCCTTTTAGGACTGCACTCATTAAACAGAAATTATTAAAAGAGATGTAGCTCTTATACCACCTTGATTTGTACATTCTGTTGTTATTGAGTGTTGCTGCTGATCTCTGGTGGCTGGTGTGCACCCCAAAGAAGTTAGGTTGGTACTAGCTCAGGGCTCATTATCCCTCTTTTTGTTGTGTGCCAGAGGCATCTCAAAGGCTGATGGGAATGGCATCAGGCTGAAGAAAGAGGGGTCACATGTAATTATGAGTTGTGTGTTCTTGCAAGACCTTCATGGAAGCAGCATGTATCAGTCCTTTGTCAATAAATCTCTCCTTTCATTCCCTAAGTCTGGCAAACTTCAGTTTAAATATCAGAAAATGCTGCTGCTGACAAAGCTCCTTAGCAAAGTGTTCATTTGGGGTAAATTATTGCCTCACCAAAAATACAAATATGAGTCCAAATGCGGCGTTCTTCATTTACTACCTAACATAAAACCACACACAAAGAAATACAGGGTCAGCTGAGATTAAAATTAATATCAAAAAGTGGTTGGAGAAATTATCAAGCTCTACCGATTTCATTTTTGAGGTCTCAGTTGGCCCATGCTTGCTGATTTGAGACAAGATATAAAAGGGAGTGTGGATCCAAAAATAACCACTCACATGTGCTCAGATGTAATTTTAAAATTTGGTATACTCTGGGTTTTTTACCTTTTAGAATATTCTTGTTTACCAGAAGTGCCTAGGCAGTGCCTAGCTGCTCAAATTTAGGACTGTAATATCACTGCTTGAAAGCAGGCCAAATAGCCCCAAAAAACAACTGTGAAGGAACGTCCTGCAAGGGACACAGAATTTCATAACTGAGGTCTGAAACTAATCTATAGCTGGTAAGAACAAGGAGGAGACTTCCTGTCTCAGAAGACTATCCCTATTAACTTTCCACCAGGCTTTTTGCCCATTTCTGTAAAACAGCTGGTGGTGTCTGCAGCAGAGATGTGATACCGGAAGATGGATGGACAACTCAGTTAGGCTCTGTATCCTCTTCTGACATTTCTGCTAAAATGGTGTTCACATTTAGAGGCATTCAAGGACAGTCTGTGGTCCTGAAATAGACACATTACTTTAAGAGACATAAGTTGGATAAGTCAGACCAGGGAGAGTCCTTCTCAGTTTATGTAGTTATGTTAAGCTTTTGATGACAGTGAGGTTTTTTTTATTTTATTGTTTTGGAGTTTTTTTGGTGGTTTGGGGTTCGTTTTGTTTTGTTTTGTTTTTTGTTTTTTTGTATTCAGCGTCTTTTTTCATTTGTGATGGAAGAATGATCCCATATGAAGAATTCAGTGTTGGTCACTCATTTCACAGCTGGCCATGGTTTTCCTTCTGAATAATGAGTGTAATTATCACCAGCCAAGCTTGTTTGTGGTGAGACTTGCACCTTTTCTCTCACAGGCATCATACATTTTTATTTTTATGTTCGCTAAGATAACTCAGTTTTCATTATTGCTTATTAAAATAATTTTGACAAGTACTAGCATTAAAATTAGATTACATTACTTTAAAATAATAAGGTCATCAGCAGAAAAACTGTTTGGGGAAAAGAAAATGTCAGAATAAATAGCCAATTTTCACAAAGAAGACAGACAGATGGTTCACTCATTAGCAGTAAGCTCCTGAAATGCCCTCTCCTGCTTCTCCTTTATTCTGTAGCTGAGTACCCTAGTGTTTCATAGATCAGTGTTTGAGGAGCCAATTGTTTTCCTTAGAAACTTTAAATTGAATCCTGCGATTGCAAAGTATTCAGGAAAGCATAGAGTGAGTTGGTGACCTTCTGTTAGATGGATGGGGATTAATCAATCATATCTTTGGTGGAAAACGCCTGGGAATCCAGCAAGAGTTTTGAGGGCCCAGGCCAGCATGGGACTGATGTCAGACCTGCAGATAAGATGGAAGAGTGTTTTGCTATTCTTGTGATATGGAGATTACAGGCAGACAGGACTGTGCATTTCCCTACCAAATGATGTGATTGACTAACACACTCTCTCACTTTTCCAGAAGTGGCTTGGGAGAACTGGTAGGACATGGAAGAGTGAATTAAATTATGAACTAGATCAACAGCAGCTAGGACAGATTTTAGCCTCATTAATTGTTAGAATCATAGAATATCTTAAGTTATTGTAAGGGATCCATAAAGGATCACCGGGTCCCACTTCCAGTTCCTCACACACACCTAAATCTAAATTTTATTACTAGAAGTATTATCCAGATGCTCCTTGATCTCTGACAGGCTTGGTGCAGTGACTGCATCCCTGGGGAGTTTGTTCTGGGGGTCAACCACTCTCTCTGTGAAGAACCTTTTCCTTTTGGACCCTACAAGCTGTTGGGAAGACACTGGTAATAACTAAAAGAAGTGACTTGAAAAAAATCCTCCACCCAAAGCAGCCTTAATGTTCTCACATTGAAAAGTAGAGGTCACCAAGGATGCACAGGGTTCCCAGTGAGGACATGCTCCTTTTCCACTGTGGCTTGCCTGTTTCTCTGCTTGAGTCCTCATACCAGTGCCTGCCTCTTTTACTGGCCTAAACATACTGCTCTTTTTGAAGGTCCTTGTCTTTTTTCAGAGCTTAAAACAGGGAGAGCTGAGCAGTTCTGACCTCAGAGCCACAGCTGAGAAGTAGCCCCTCAGAGCTATAAAAAAGTTGTGTTTTATGGCAAATGTCTTATCTATACTGCCATTTTTTTTACTTTTCTCTTTGATTTAATGCTTCACGTTCGAGATGACAGCAGTAATGAATTAGATAGAGGAGCAGAACTGCACACACTGACCAGAAAGGTGCAAACCCGGCACATTCCCACTTTTACAGAATTTTACAGAACTCCATCCCTGTGGCAGCAGCTGTAGATATCATGCCTGGCTTGTGCCAGGTTGCACCTTAACACCAATGCTGAATTTGGCTCATTTCCAGGATTCTCATCACACTGCCACTACATGAAATGACATACGTGTTTGCAGTGTGGTGGAACATCTAATAGAATCAAAGAATAAGTTGTGCTATTGCTTGTGCAGCTGTGGAACTGTCTAAGGTATATTTATTTTCAGCACTTGCATGCTTTTTAATTCATGACAAATTATACTCAGGTTTTATCCCAGGATAATAAGAGACAATTTTTCTAAATGTAGCATAAGATAATTACACAACAGTTTATCTTTTAATTCCTATTGCCTGGCGAGTTATCAAGTGACCTTAACTCTAGCTGTTATTCTACATATGATGTGCAGATCTTTTCAAAACACACAGATTTAAAGATTAATCCTCGCAAAGATTTAATCCTTGCAAAAATTCTGTGAGGTACATACATGAGCAAACTGCACTCTAGAAGTTAAGCCATACAGAAATTGACGTTAAACAAAAACTCAGCATTCTTGTTTAGCACATCCATGTTTGCATCTGCTGCTTTGGGGGGCTGCAAAGAAATCAAAATTGTGACCTCTCTTGCAGAATAAACAGCTTGTTCTTCTCCAAAGTGGGTGTAGTCCCAGGACATTTTTCTTCCTTTTTCTATGTGTCTGCCCGACCTTTGCAGCTGAACTTTGGGATTCTGCTGACTGTGCAGCCTCTTCAAGGCTCTTCAAGAAAGTCTACATATTATAGGGGTTGTTTGCATCATAAATATCCAATTGTGGGGAAAGAGAGAAAAATCAATATCACTTTTCTTCATTTAGCAGCTTTTTACAATTGTGCGCAAAGACTGCATTTGCACAAACATCCAAGCATAATGAGGTTTAAAGCTCATGATTTGAAGAAATTTGCATCAGCAGTGTGGGCTCTAGGGTCTCTTTGTTGCTAGTTACCCTTTTTTGTTTGCAGTATGTCAATGTTCAGCTAGTGTGTCATGTGGGAGAGGACAAAGAAGCTTCAATGGAGTCTGAAATTTCAGTTAGTCTCTCTGAGGTGAAACACTGACAGATAGGTAATCAACAGAAAGAGCGCGAGCAAACAAAACAGTAAAAAATTGCCAGAAAAGCTGAAAATGCCACCCTGTCTCTAATGTGGGAGCAGCCATCTGACTGTATACTACCAAGCCAGTATCTTAAGAAACACCTCAAAACTGCATTTTTTGATGTTGAGGTTGTTTTGTTTTCATTTTTAAAAGACTGAAATAACCAAGTAACAATGTAAGAGCTAGCAATGCTCTTAAAACCTGTAGCCCCTTAGGTGACATTATTGCACTATTGTACCCAGAGTACTGATTCATAAAAGGACTGGTTGGGTTTTAGATTATGTTTTCATGATCAGTGTTTGAGAAAAAAAGGCTTTTGAATCAAAAGATTTGCACAGAAACATTCAGACTATCAAAGCCTATATGCATTTGCATTCTTTGTTAAAATCCAGCCAAAAGGAAAATACTGCTTTTGGAGACTATTCCCACATTAGGCCCCATGTAGTTTCTTGCTGTGAAATATATCCAGAAGCGCTGCTCTGTGCTGGGAATGTGTTAATGCAACAGCAGCGCTGGGGACATTGCTCCCTCCATGCAGCATGCAGGGACACCTGGCGCTGCTTCTAATCTCCAATCTTCTGGTATTAAAGCCTTGTTATTCTTAAGGAAATCAGAGCCCCCTGGCATCTATGGAGAATACTGTTTCCAGAAAAAAAAAATTAGGAAGAGCGGTTAGTTCAGAGGAAATCTTGTCAAAGCTGCTTTTTCAAATATTTTGTGAAACTACAATCAGTTGGTGGCCTGGAGTATTTTCTGCAGACTATTTGCAGACAGTAATTACAAAGTTTTAAAGGTCTTCCACTCCCTCAGCTCTTACCCTGAGCCCAGCCCTTACCCTGGGCTCAGTTCCTTAGCGCTGGGTGGTGAGCATCCCTCCCTCACAGGTTTATTGTGTGACTGAATATTTCAGCCTGGGATCGTAATGAATATGTCCAGAGCTGCTTGTGAGGACTGAACAGTCCCACATGTGAGCTTGTGGGGAGGCTCACTGGCTAAATTCACACTTACTGTGAAAAGCCACATAGAAGCTTGAGGGCAGGGGAAAGAAAGAAGCGCCTAAAGAGAAGAAAGGCAGGACCAGAGGAGAGCATGTCATTCAGAGGAGCTGTGTGAAATCAGACAAGTGTGCATAAATATTGGGCCTGCCCATAACAGGGCTGTGATTCTGCAGTTCCTACTGAAGTGAGGTCAGTGGGATGCCTTGCATGAGGAATAATGAACCACTCACATCAATATGTGCAGCACAACTTGGGAGCATGAATAGCTGTGGTGAATACTGTAAGTTCACTTCGCCCTGCAGAAATGAAAATGGGTATTGAATTTCAGTTGTGGATGGATCAGGATTTTTAGTTTTATTTTGATATTATTTTTCTCTCATTTGTGGGTAGAACCCTTTTTGTATCTCAGTGTTGTTGAATGGTGTTCAAAAAGCTTCAGTGTTAAGGAGAGACCCTGATAAAACATTTGGAAGGAATGTAGAGACTACTTTTTTCATTTTGCAGTATCTGCAAGGCACTGCTGCAATCATAGCAACAAGTGATAGAGTGTACATAATGCTGTAGAGAGCCCAGTGGTAGAAAGTGAGGTTAAAAACTAGAAGAATTTTCTTTAAGGACTAGTCAGAATCAATCATTTGCTATTCCTAGTAAATGTAAGTAGTTTTATAATCTGAAAAGTGGGAGGAGATTTCAGATAAGTATATGCCTTCTAATAAAAGTGGTAATTTGTTCCTCTTTGAATTTAAGGCTACAATAAGCTTTCATTCTATTTCTTTCATTTCCATTCTATTTTTTTATAAGGCTAGACTATTTGGCTAAAACCTGCCATTTTTATGTTGATAGTTAGGGAAATGAATAGGCAAAATCTGAAGGGGATTCATCCAAATGAGTTGCAGTTCCAAGTCATTAACAATAATTATCTCAATTAGAGTTTTATTTTGCGTAATTCTAGATCTACATTTAATTCAAGTTTCTTTGTCTCCTTCTGGGGTGCAAACTGCCTTCTCCAGTTTTCCTATGTAAATGAAAACATGTTATAAATTCATACTCTAATTATATGCAAAATAAGGAGAAAATGACAAAGCCAGGTTAAGAAACTGGGTATCATTCAGGGCATTTGCCATGGCCAGATGAGGTTTTTCCTGCATTGACAGGTGAGCCAAGTATCATGGGGACATGTCTATGTATGGGAGGAGGAAAGTGCTGTGTGCCTGCCTGAGATCCTTTTGTTTCTCTTATTTAACTTCATGTTTCCTTTAGTGAATTTGAAGATGTGCAAGAGTTGAACAGTCAAGATTTTTCCATGGTGTTTTTGTATATGCTGCAAACTTTTCCCTGATTTATTTCCTACCTTTCTATGTTTTTTCTTTTTCTTTTTCTTTTTCTTTTTCTTTTTCTTTTTTTCCCTATTCTTGGGCTCTTTTTTGAAGAGCTACTGTGGGTCTCTGAGGGCATTCACTAGTCACTTGCTGATCTCAATAAATGGAGTCCAATGTCCCCCTCAGGACAAGAGTACTCTATCCCCTGCTTTGCATTTAGAGGCAAAACACTGTCAAAGATGGGGGAGAATCAGTATCTGGAGAGAGAGACCTGGACTTTGCCACACTTTAGAGATTTACAGGGTGAAAAAGTGGGTGCTTCTCCATTTCTGTTTATCTCAGAGCTCCATTCAGGAGTCTGGCAAGGTAGGGCAGCAAGGGAAGGAAAAGTAAGTGTTGGAAGTGATGCCTTGGCTGAGACCAGCTGCTAATTGCCTGTGGTTTTGTTTTCTCTGTCCCTCCTAGTATTTAAAGTGTCAAGACTGGCAGGACCTTAGAAAAGAGCTTAAAATAGGATCCAGGGACTTCAGGTTTCTCAAACAAGCAAAAAAATCACCACACTAAGACTTATAAGAACAGACTAGAAATTAACATTTTATCAAAATCCTCCATAAAACCTATGATAATGTAAAATTTGCACTGTTAATGAGCAGGCACATGGGAACAGCAACAACATGGGAAGGTCATTCCCACAAGCAGTTTTATTCCCCTTACTTCTTGGTCAGCAGGCAGAGCGTGTACCTAGGTAGTGACTTTAACATGCCTGCTTTAGGACCACCAAGAATTCAAATTATGTGGTTCTTTTACTGTGGAAATCCTTAACATAGCTATTTTTGCCCTTACTCTAAACACTGATATGGCAGTGCCCTTTGACATAGGTTGGGCCATCAGCTAAGAGAAAGCTTACTTGGGAGGAGATGCTTTTTCTAGGTGGCCAAGGAGACAGAAAAAAAGAGCCAGCGATGAATTAAGTGGTAGAGAGAAACAGTTTTCATGTTTTAATTAGAAAAATGAAAAGTGCATAAATTTCCTCATTGTAATAGTTTCTGTCATCTGAGAAATAATGATCTAAAAAAATTGTTGGTCTCGGCCAGTCCTTCTTCAGGGCTGTCATTATTCACTCTAATGCATACATATTATTCATAGTCATTAATCTTCTGCACCCAGGCTAGTATAAAGCCTATTCTGCTATTAGCTGCCATGTTTCAGTTCAAAAGCTATTCTACTGATCTAGCCCAGGCATTTCCATTTTGTTATTCCTGGGAGACTAAAAGCTTTTGTGAATTCTTGCATTGACCAGTGGTAGAGAAAAAATATGTAGCTCATGGTTTGAAGTTGTTTTTTTTTCTTTTCCCTTTTTGCTTTGCTTTGCTAGTCAGAGAAAGGAGGTGAAGATTTATTAAGTCCCTTACCAAATCTGCACTTGCTTTTTTTTCAGGCTTTGTAGAATAATCCTAGATTTGAATCCTTGCCTGTCAGACCTTGGTAGAGCTTCAGGATGTGACTTGATCACCTCCTTTCATCAGGCATCCCTGCTGCCTTACTTTTAATCATAGTAGAACAACAGTAATCGTGGATTAGTTGTTCTTAATTAGATACCTCTCTGCAGCGACCCCTGAATGATGCCTAGTCTCCTACAAACCCCTGTTTCAGTGGAGACAATGAGAGCCTTACACTGCCTGAGGCCTCAGTCCAGGCCGAGATGAAATTAATGAAAACATGAGATGTTTTTTCTTTTTTTTTAAAGCCATTAAAAAGGTGGAGATGGGAATGATTTCAGCACAAAATCAAGTTCTGCTCAGGTATCTGGTATTTAGCCATTTGTATATGGTAAAATCCCTGTACTTCATGCTGATTTATAGTAAGAAAATCAAAGTGTTACTTTACGTTTTGGTCAAGAAGTATAATAAAAGGGTATTTCCCCTGATTATTTTCCCAGCCTGCAGTCCCCAGCAAGAGCTGCTTTGCTCCACCTGAATTCTTTGCAAAGCTTTCCACATATGAAGTGGTTCTTAGGAGTAGGCAAATCAAACACAAAGCACATCAGGATGTTCCTGTTCTGATGTGCTTCAGCATGAGAAGTGCACAGAGATTAGAACATCTTTGGAGTTACTGTCTAAAAATGACTTTTCAGAAGCTGATTTGCAAATCATCTTCAGAAATTTCTTTTACTAGGCAGCAACAACAGCAAGCTCTGCAAAGGGATCCATAAGCTCTTCCCACGTGTTTTGGTGCATAGTTACAACCAAGGACACACTGGCTAGCATAATTTTTCAGGGACTGGTGAAGTCAGCAGTGCTGCACACCTTTTTCATATTTTATTCTACACTTGGGTTTGGACCTATTAGCTGTCAGTCTTCATTTGTTATCATAATTTCATAATAAAGGTACCACAGATTCCTTCCCTCAAAAGAAGAGGAATGGTACAAGTTTCCCAAGCTGCCTAACAGTGCAGACATTGTCCCTTCCTGCTCCCTGCCTTGTCTTGGGACTGGTCATGGCTGTGGTGACCTCACACTGCTCTGGTGGATCCTTCTGTTTCTGGAGGGTAGAAGGCTTCTCATCCAGAAGCAGCTTCTGAAACCAGCCCTGGCTGTGTGACTAAAACTCACCCCACACACGAGCATGCAAATGTGATATGATTACTGCTTTGGTTGGTTGGTTGGGGTTTTTTTAAAAATGCGTCCATGTTACTATTTTAGGCTTCTTCTGCTTGTTTTGATATTAGCGAGAAAGTCAGAGAGGAAAACAGTGGGATAAGTTCTCAGATAAGTCTGGTAAAAGAAACAGATAAAACATTGTCATTTGTAACAAATCTGTATCAAAACAAAGTACAGGACTTAGGCTCTAAATAGGATGCATTTAGAAAGGGATGAATAAAACAAAGCTGAAGCTGTGAACTTCTCCTTTGGGTAGGTGCTGAGCACCTTTGCCTCCTCAGAAACCAGCTCTTTGAAGCACTGAGGCAGTGCAATGAGGAGGCTCAGGGCAGTCAGCTCCCCTGTCAAGCCATGAAAAAGCTATCTGTTTTTCCCAGGAGCTACAGAGCAGACCAAAAAGAATTATCCCAACCCCTGCTTTCACCCATCTCTCAAGGAGCCATTCTCAGAGATCTGAGACATTTGAGACACTCTCCTGGTTCTCTCTTCCCCACATAACACCTAGTACTGCACAATCTGTCTTTAATTTTGTGCTTTAATTTTGTCCACAGATTCAGAACATCCTTCTGTATCCAGAGGCAGAGCAGAGACTCTGAATCCCAGCAAGGAGCTTGAGGAAGTTCGTTTTAGGCTTCAAAGCAGCAGTAGCATGAGAGAGTGCAGCCCCTGCATGCTTACAGAGCTCCTTCAGCTCCCCATAGGCAATCAGAAGATATTCCCAGGCGATCACAGTCCAGCCCCAGGAGCAGGGAAAATAGTTAAGGGTAGCCCAAATACCTGCACAGGTTGTTTCCTCCTCAAAATCATGCTTCACAACAGATTATTTTGCTGTTAGCATTTGTGGAATATTTATCGTTTTTCTGTGCATTTTTAATTTTAATGTTTGAAGCACTGTCTTCCCACTTGGGCTTGTCATACTCCTTTCTAAGCACATTTTTGTGAAGCTATATCAATCATGTAGAGTTTTTAATTTGAAATTTACGGAGTTGCTGCTGACACATCTTTGTAGACTGGTTTTACTAAGGAAATGTGGATTTTGCAATTATATGTTCTCCTAACAATTTCTTTCCCTCCTGTCTATTTCCAGGTGCAGTTTGGCACATAGGTAACCTAGCACTTTTCTCCCATGAGGGCAGCTCTGTCTTGACAGAATATGCTGGGAGTGGGTGGACACTGCACTGACATGCCTGGAGAAGCTCTGTCCCCTTATGCCTGCCCTGGTTTCACTCTTTCTTAATTACAAGTGCTACACTCTGGCTTGAATTTCATTCCTGTAATTGATGGCCTTGTTCATTATAGCAGGACTAACTTTATTTGGACTTGAACTGTGACTCCTATGGCTTGCTGAATACAAGTGTCTTGGGGGTGACCCAGTACTGACAGTAAATTTTTGTATGCATGAATGATGTATAGGAAAGTGCATCACAGGTAGCAGTTATCCAAAGTTCAAAAATGTCACCAGCTATCCAAGTGTGAATTTGCTCTCTTTATTTTTATAACCCCCTTTTTCAGAGTGAAATGTCCTTAGAATTGTGAAATAATAGATGAGCAACTGAGGATTACAAAGACTTTCTGGGACATGCTTGTTGGGGATCATTGAAGCTGGCCTTTAATCACTCTGCTTCTTTAGAATTTCATCTAATACTTCATAGAAACAGCAAGTAGTTCTAATCCAGGGGTGGTTGCTGTCTGCTCAAGGAAAATTCTCCTTTCCATCTCCAGTGTAAAGAACAATCCTGTGGCTGTTGATTTATTAGTATGGACAGCACAGATGTTGTGCAGTTGTGAGTATCTTTCTGTGCAAAAAGACTTCCAAAAATCTTGTTTTTTCTAGATTCTATGAAATTTACTCTTTAATCCCATACTTTGAACACTACAGAGATTGCAGAGCTGTGTATTTTCTCTCTCTCCCAGTTTAGTAAATGTTTGCAGTAACGTCCTGACTTAGTATGGGCTTGCAGCTTCACTCAGCTCCTCTCCTCACCTTTATCAGCACTGTCTAAATCATGTCTAACTCTGCTTTGTCCCATCACTGTCAAACTCTCCAGTTTGTTCCTCCAATCATCTGAAGTCTGTCCTGATAATGGGACTGCCATCTACATAGTATTACTCTCTAAAAGATATTAGTGCAGAGAATTAGCAGACTCTACCTCTGTAACTGGACAGCAGGTGTCTATTGCCTGTGTATATACTGCTTATTACTCTTCTTCTGGAAAAAAAAAACAAAAACCAAACAACATTTATACTTGTAATAGGTTGGCTGTGCTACAGGAAATGCCAGGCTGGGTGTGCAGTGACCAGCAATAAATGCTCTCATACTGTCTTCCTTTGGGAATGCAAAGTCCCAGTCCCATCTCTGAGCACTACCTGGCCTGCAGTCCCATTCACTAAAGCTTCTGGGGAAGCATTTTTTCATGGAGAGCAGGAGGAAAGGACAGTCAAGCTCTGTTTTCAGGCAGTTTACATTTAGCACTGGGTAATGTAGGTGATGCCAAGCAGCGTGAGGTGGATGGTGGATGGCAGGGCAGGTATGTCAGGGGTGGCTTTTTCAAGCAGTTGTCTATTTTGCTCAGGCTACTGCAGTAAAAGTCATCACAAGAGAGAAGAAGGCTTTAAAAAAGTTGTACAAGTTGTTTCATCCTTTCAGCAAGTTTTGTAACCCCTGTTTGGTCCAGATAGGTGGAGGAGGGAGCCTGAACTGCCACTGCTGGCCAAGGGGCTGGCCGGGTGCCTGCCCTCATGCTGTTTCCCCCTGGGCATGCTGAAGTGTTGCCTGGGCTATGAGCACCAGGAGTGTGTTTTCTGTAGGGTTTTGTGGCTGACATGAGCACCATTCCTGTTGCCAAGTTGTTTCAGGACAGGTCTGTTTCTGTGTATATATAGTGCCCAGCACATTTTTCACGGGCTGTCTGCTAGGGGATTACACTAACGAGGTAATTAGAGGGCTCAGGCAGTGTCAGCACAGCACATACCACTCGGATTAAGCCTGACTCTTCAACAAGTTCTTTCCCAGAGGGGTGCAGGTTGGCATGGCTCCCTTTTGCAGAGCGGCTTGGTCACTGCATCTCAGCTGAGTAGAGCAATTTGGGGTGCTGCTCCTGCCTCCTGTGCCAGTGGGGAGGAGGGGGTGAGTGGTCCTAGTGATGGTTACCATGGGCATTACAGGCATAATGTGGAGAGGGTTGGAGCAGCAGAGGCCTGGCAGCAGCCCACTGCTGCAGTTGGCATGGATAACACTCCTGCCCGGCAGGATTGTGAGGGGTATGGCAGCAGTGGCTCCGTCCTCAGGCTCAGGTGGTGCCCAGGCAGAGGGTTAGCACATGTGCCTGTGATGTGGGGTTAAGGAATGGGCACAGTGTGCAGAACTCACACTTAATGGCTGGGCAAGCGGAAGGATAATGAGGCTCAGAGGGATGGGTTTGCTCCTGGCACATCAGTGTCACTCTCCTACTGTAGCAGGAGAAAAAGCAGCACTGTCTGCAGTCATCTGCCTGGCTTCTTTCTGGTTTCCTTCACCTGAAATAAGATCCTCCATAAGAAAGAAAAGTCTGGTCTCAGTGTGTTATAATGTTCTTTATGCATTATGACAAGTGTAATGTAATTAGGATATTTTATATCTTAACAAAATGGGACAGACAGGGACTTTTAAAATATATTTTAATGAATTTAACAAGTTATTAGGAAATGTTTGGGCAGAAGAATTGTGTAAGACAGTGATACACGTTAATGGTTAGGATCTCAACTGTCTGTTGCAGGATTTATTTTATTGTTAACAATTATTATATCACTGGGCTATATCCTTTCCCTATTATTTCCATAATTATTTTGTAATTATTTTGTAATTATTTTATTAATAAGAATTATTATGTGGGTTTCTGGTCCCCATATCAGCCTCCACTGACTAAATATGAAGTGAAATGGTGTGTTGTGAGCTGAACACAGAGCCGGCCCAGCTGCCTCCCATCCTCCCAAGAGCTGCTGTCTAACCTTCCAGGGCTTCAGACAGCAGGTGCAACCCTCCTGCTTCCCTCCCCAGCACGCTCTCAGACCTGTCACACCACATTATTTGTAAACACCAAGGCAGCTAATATCACAGCCTGCATGTGAAGGGCACCAGGAAGCCACATAAGACAGACAGTGTGGTGTGTTCATAGTGAGAGGCAAAAGAAAGAGGCTCCTATTCATAAGCTTAACACAATAGAGTAATGCAGTGTTAGGGAAATTTAAGCTGGCACTGAAAGCAAGTGTGCTTTGCTGCTCTTTTACTCAAGGGATGCCTTTTATCCTGAACTGTAATGCTTACGATATTTCAGACATGGCTTGCTTTGCTAGGTCATGTGAATGATGAATATCAGAGTATTTAGAGATTTCTAGTAAATGAAACACACATGGGAATGAATGGAGATACAGATCACTTGCGTCAAGCCCAGCTTTATCAGGGCTTGGTGAGATATCTTTTTCAAGGGCCTACAGCAATTGAAAAGCAATTAGAATTTCATTGTACTTTCCAGTTCCATTAACCATCCTGTAGATATGTACAAGAGATCACAATGAAAAAGCTGTACTTTCACTGCACAGTCATTGAAATACAGAAGAATGGGATTGCAGCAAAGCAAAAGTCCAGTTGAATACTTGGAACTTAGAGACACTTCAGGCTTCAAAAAAGAATGGAAAGCCACCCTGTCCTACCTTAAATAAGAGAATTACAGAAATGGGAAATGCTTTCTTTTCCCAAGTGCACAGGTAACAGTAAAGGACAGTGTAGTGTGATAGATGAAATCTGCCCCTTCTAAAGAAACAGGTCTTGCTCATTGTCCTGTTCATGTTCTTTTCTTCTTAAAAGAGTTTATTCATCACTGATTTAAGAGTGGCAGACCTCTACACAAAGGGTTTTTTCCTTTATCTGGAGGACTGGACAAGTGAAATGAAGTGAGAACAAACAGTGAAATGAAGGAGAATGATGCAAATTCTCAGTGTCAGGGTCTGGCAAGTCCAAAGCTGCAAAAAGTTAAGAGGGAGAACAGCCTGCAGTGGCCAGCAGAGCTTCATTTGTGTAGATGGAGTTTGCTGGAGAAGGAACGTGTAGATCCTCATCCTTTTTCATCTTCTGATAGAATCTTCTTACGCAGTCCTGCACAGTGCCTGGAAAACGCTTGCAGTGAAGCTTTTCTGATTAACGGTGCAGTTAATGAACACTGGTTTACATCTCTGGAGGATAAATCCACCCTCCTACCATCTGTTAACAAGAGGATCTGGTTTTCTTTTGATTCACATAGATGCCAAGCAGAATTACCTTCATTTAAACCACTGGTGTTTCTTGGAGGGTAAGTGCTGTGACCATTGGTAAGATCTCTTGATGAGTCACATTCTGTAGGGCAGCGATTATGTTTCTCTGCATGGTTTCTTCATTCTTGAACATGAGAGGCCCCAACAGCTAGCAAGAATTTAGCTCTTGTTACGAAATGCCAATGCACAGCTCTGAAGCTGTTATCCTTGCAAGTGGTCTGCTTCACCTACTGCTGGATTTGGAGCAAGTGGATTTGATCACTTGTGCATAATTTTTTAAAAGACTGTCAGGTCCCTCACAGGCAGTATCTTCTAATGAATGCAAATGAAAATTGTGATTATCCATTGCAAAGCAATCGGTAGCAAGCCATCATTGGCACAGAATATTATTTATACAGCTCATAAGCACCAGTGATGCTGGTGCATAATTCCTCACACATCACAGAAATAGAAACTGCCTTCAGGGCTGGACTTTCCAATCCAGCCTCTCCATTTCTGAGTTGCAGACATTGTTACTTCAGTGACTGACTACTGGATTTTGCAGGTTCAGTTTGATGCACATATGATAGCATGCCCACGCTTGCCTGCAGATGCCAGACTGCCACCCAAATTACTTGCTCCTCTCAGCAGCAGTGAATAAAATGACAGGATAGCAGCTCTTAGGGACACTTGGTTCCCTCATTTTCCAAATCTTTCTCTACCAATGCCTGTTCACAGCTCTGTTCTCATCCTACTTGGCACTTGCTTCAGTATGAAAACTTGGAGTCTATTGTGTGTTTACATGTACAATTGCTCTTAACTCAAACTTCATTTGCATATTTTGCTCAGCTTCCAATTCCAGTGTATTGACTCCTGCTTGCAGTCCCCCATGTGGATTTCACTGCTCAGTTTGCAGGCCTCTTCTTTGACCTGTTAAAAATGGAATTCACCAGAAGATGCAAATCACCTCTTCCCAGCCCTCCTAGACTCCTAGGGAAAGTAAAAAATAATTGTGTCTCTTCTCACTATTAATACTGTAATCCCTACATCCAATAATCTTTTGGGAAGTTTAACTTTTAAAACACTGGGCCTTCATACATTAGGTCTCCCTGGTAGCCAAGAGGTCCGTCAACAAATTGCAGTGAAGCTGTAGAGGTAGGAAATATCTGCACAAGTAACCACTTTCTTAAGAGACTCTGTTAACCAAAGGACTAATAAAATCTTGTTTAACCATCACTGAAAGACTTTTTGGTAGACAGACAACCCTGGTTGGTCTCTTGAGTATAGAAAGTAGTATAGAAGTATTCCTTCTAGCATTAATTCATATCAGCTTCTGGTGCCAATCTCCTATATATCAAAGAGAAATGCTCGTTTATCGGACCATTTTTCATTTTAAATAATTTAAGCTTGTAGTACATCCCCCAGCTTTTAGCAGCAGCAGCCTCTGCCCTTAGTCCAGCTAAAAAAGCAGCTGTATTGTTTGGTGTTTCATACACACTTGCAGCCTGGTCCCATAGTGCTGGAATGGAGATGCTGCCTTGTTTTCATATAGGGCTTAGGGGCTTATGGCCAGAGGGTCTCTTGGTGCCATGCTTCTGTTCAAGTCCTCCACTGATACATGTGAGGGAAGTTTCTCCCTGTAATACACTGGCAGCCCCCAAAGGTAAATACTCCCAAGGACAGACTCAGCCTAAGGTTGAGTCTCTGTCTTATGGAAATCCAAAGCTGTCTCCCACCTGAGCAGTTATTACAGAGTTATTCTTATGCCAATACGAACGGGACAGTGAAAATGCTTAAACTGAGGCCTCATCTAAGGTAATGCATTACAAACCTGTTAGTCTGGATCTGTGAAATTCATTGTTTCAGTGAGGAGTGGAGCTTACAGTTTCCAAAGCTGGATTGCTACCTACCTGTTTCTCAGCCTGTGATCCATGTCATCTATGACAATTTTAATTCCCTTCTCCTTGTTTTTTAAGTATTATCTCATACTACACAGCAAAGTCTTTGTTGCTTTTCCTTGCACACCGTAGTCCATGTGTTTATATCCCCTAGCTTCTCAAGCTGAATATGTCTAAGTGTAACCTTTGGCCTACAGATAAAAGCAAGAGGTTTTTAGCGTTTGGCACAAGGCTTTTCATTCCTAGCATGATGAGTAGCTATTTGCTACCACTGGGCCTTGAGGCTTCTACAGAAATTGATAGCCTCATCCCTGACTCTAAGGGCTTACAATTTAAATACAGTATCCAGGCAACCTCATTTTACTCAAGTTGTTCTTGCTTGAAGTCACATGGGAAAGAAGTGAGTGTGGGGACTCTCTTCAACCAGAATGACCCCTCTTGGGTGCCAGGGACTGATGCTGCTGACTGGTAATTGCTTTCAGCTACATATCTGCCCACAGAATAACACCACATTAAAAAAAAAAGAGAGAGAGAGAGAAAAAAACCAGTAACTGTTTATCCTGTCTAAGCTTGTGTAACAGGTTTTCATATGATGATTTTAGTGTTTAAAGTCTTTTTTTATTGTACTGTTTCAGTATCCAGAAAAAGACATTTCTCTTACTCAGCTTCATTAGTTATAGGAAATCACTGGATTAAAGTAGAGAGCAGATAAGCAAAAATAAACTGTAGTATGTCTTGGGCATATGGTGCTGCGTATGAATGGGTTTTAACTACTTATCTGTGTATAACAAAGAGTAGAAGGAGAGATTTGTCTTAGTGTGCAATAATTACAATGTACAGTAGCTGCATAGCTGAACAGGCAGAAACCACAAAGCCAGGGGAAGCTTTTGGTTCAGATTTGTATGTGGTGTGTGTGCTGGTCCCCGAGCTCGTATCATGGTTTCTGCCAGCTCATGGCTGGGCACAAGACTGGACTTACCCAATTTACAGGATGCCTCTCCCTCTTTTCCCTTCCTCTTTGCTGGGCTCATGTATTGCAGTGCTGGGTTAGTGTGGGTTACAGAGACTGGGATTTAGCCCACCTGATATGGGAGCAGGTCCTGGTCCAGGGACTCTGCTCCATCACATGGACCAGAGGAGGAGGGCAGCCCATGTTGCCAAGTGTGAGCAACCCATGACAGCCCAAGCTTTACCTCAGCTGGAAATTGTCCCCCACAGTGCAAATATAAACAGAAGTAATATGTAAAAGAGGCCAGAATGTCAGGGTGATCTGGGGAGTATCAGCCTTCAGGCTCTGGGCACAGATAGAGCAACACAGACTGCTTTGAATTAAAATTCTGCAGTTTCCAGCTTTCCAGGGTTTTTTTCTCCTTTCTACCTTTTGATCCCCTCTGATACCCAACCTGAAAACTGTCAAATTTATGCCTTTTCTAAATAGGCCCAGCTCACACTGGTTTGGAACCCAGTCCTGACACACAAATAAGCATTAGTAACATCCTGATGGTGCTCTACCCTTCGCTTCTCAGGAAAACTGCTTTTCTATTTGACAAATGAGAGGTTTCTCACTGAAGTAGTGATGATGACATCATTTCAATGTCTTAAAAATATTTGTTTGCAAAAGGGATATAAAGATTTGCAAAACCAATCAAATCTGGTTTATAAAGTAAATTCAAAAATACCTGGAGAATTATCTGGTCTTTATCTAGGCCACTCAGTATGTTTGCTAGCATGGATTAACAAATAATGTTGTGCCACATAGGTTAAACATGCATGCCCTTGCCTATTTTTGGGGGGTTGCTTTCCTCTGAGGCTTCCACAATGTGTTTCACATTGACGGTGTGTAAGATTCTTGGACTTCTGCCCTAGATTAATCAAGCATGAATCACTGACCCATGCAAAAAGAAAGTTTAGCCAAAAATTGTGGTGGTCTGTAGAAGAAAAGGGGGGATGTTCCCCCCTCTGTGGAGTTTTAACTAATTTTATTCCTTGTTTTGGTGGAAAATTTTGGGCATTAAGAGATTGCCTGACAAAGACCTGATCATCTTATTCTTTTAAGGGTTATTATGAAAAATTAAATCCCCAGCTGTTCAGGAGAATATTCTTTCTTTCTTTCTTTCTTTCTTTCTTTCTTTCTTTCTTTCTTTCTTTCTTTCTTTCTTTCTTTCTTTCTTTCTTTCTTTCTTTCTTTCTTTCTTTCTTTCTTTCTTTCTTCCTTCCTTTCTTCCTTTCTTCCTTTCTTCCTTTCTTCCTTTCTTCCTTTCTTCCTTCCTTTCTTCCTTTCTTTCTTTCTTCCTTTCTTTCTTTCTCTCTCCTAAATTAATTGTATAGTGGTGAAACCTGCCAAACGTGCAGGCTTTGTATTTAGCTTATTAATAACACAGCATTGCTTCTGTTACAGAGTTCCCTGAAGAGGAGAGGCAGCAGAGAAATCCACAAAGAAAAAAAGACATTTACCCAGGTATGGTTTCCATGAACATGCAACTTTGAACAAAATCACATGATAGAACTCAAAATTTATTTTTATGGGTTTTGACAGGGCCATCAGGTGTATTAACTTGAGTGCAATTAGGCCTTAATCTACTGAGACCTCCCAGAGATAATGTAGAGGCAATTTAGGACAAAAGTGCAGTCTCTAAACTGCGCAGCTTCTCGGGCTCATTGTGCTTGTATCCATTTATTCAGGCTGCAGGTTTTCTACAAGAAGAGCAAATCACCTTGCCTCACAAAATAATTGGATTGCAGCTTAGGGACTAACTAAATTTATACACCAAAGACTTTGTGCTAATGAGCGTCTTGGCAGGAATGCAGCTCACACGCTGCAACGACACCTCGCGAGCTCTCATGTTGCAGCCCAGGGTTTGATCTCCCTGGTGCTGCAGGAACTTGTGCTCCCCAAAGCTGGGGTACCACAGAGAGCCTAAGCTGCCCACTCAGCCTCTCTTTGGACACAGGTTTTATTGGAATCTCGTTGGTCAGTACTTCTCAGGAAAGCAGTCTGCCTGGTTTCCTCCGCTTTTTGTGCTGACTGTAGGAATTAAAGCTTTCCCCAGCACCCGCACAGTTACTGTTTATAGCTAGAGAGATGAGGATAGTATTTCACCTCGCTGGGAAAGGAGCCAGAAGAGACATTGTGCCTTCATTAGAGAAGGGATGCACTTCCCCTGCTGCCCCCTTGGCAGGCTCAGTGTACACAGCTAAGACCTATGGGTTGTCTAGTCATAAAATCCATTGATTTGTAAGAGAAACCATAATAAATCACTACAATATGTTGAACTTGAGGGGGTAGGGCAGGCAGCTGAGTGGGCATACTGGGGGACTGGCTAGTAGCCAGGGCACTTCGGCCTGCTTCCCAGGGCACAGCAGACTGAGTGTCCTCGCCAAGATGACACAAGCATGGCTTAATCATACCTTTAAATGAGGCTCTTGCTATGGAGAATTATTTAAGTTGTCAGTCAGGTCAGAGTTTGTTTTTCTATTGTTTTTCTGCAAGTATGTAAAATACGTGGATTAAATATATACACATGCCCACACACATGCAAATTAGAGATGGAGCTACATGAGGGCGCGATTGTGTCCATAGGGGTTTGTGGGCGGCACTGTCCTTCCCTTCCTCATTCCTGGAAATACAGAGCTGTGCAAAGAGAATGGATTCTCATGCTTTCTTCCTCCACTCAAATCCAGGCATTAAGAGCAGCTACAGTTTGGTTTGGAAAGCCTTAAAAAGGGCTTCACAAAATTAACTGGGTAACCAAGTGTGAGCTCAGCACCACTCTCAACAAAGGGAAGTGATCCCAGAAGCCACGTGGGGAGAAAAACTTTGACCCTCTACACACATATCATAACTCTTGCAAGCAAAGGACTTGGGGCTGGAATGAAAACCATTGCATCAGCATTCTGCAAGGTGGCCATTCAGTTTTCTTCATTAATCCTTTAGGGTAGAAAAGACCAAAAAGTAACCTTACAAGGTTACCTTAAGGTCATATATACTTATATAGCCCAGCCTATATGTACATGTCCTGACTTTCTCCCAACTCTAGGATATTACCCATAACTGTCTCCAAACCCAGGCATCCATTCAGAGGTATTTGCTGATTGAGATCAGGGCTCATCACAGCAAATGCCTGACCTGGTCAAACAGCTGCCAGGTCCTGGGCATGGCCCAAAAGAGTTGGTACAAACACAGCCCAGGAGGTTCAAAATGCTGCTCTTCAGGGACAGATACCCTAGAATGAACACCCATTATATGTTTTGTGACTGAGAGGGCCTCAAACTTAGACTCTGTGCATCCACACGCTTACAGATATGTATAGCATGTGGCAAGACTAGTGTTTTTACTTACTGAGAGCTTGTCATGAAAATTAGCTGGAACTTCACACTCACCACAGGGCACACCAAGTGAGTAATACCCATGAAGCTGATTGTCTTGAAGTTGTGTAAAAGCAGGATTCCTAGTAGAACTCTCCCACCTCTAGCAGTATTGAAGAAAAAAAGTTTTTATCCAGCAGAATTGCAAAACGGAGCTTCTTGGAAAATACCAGGCACCAGGCAAAACACAAAGAAAAGTGGTTCTCCAGCGCAAGGTAGGAGTGCTGGCACTCTGCCAGATGCTTGGGTGCTGGTTGTACTGCCTTGTCATCAGACTTGCAACCCCAAAATTGCTTACCAGTCTTCTGCCTGGCAATTCTCTTGAGCTGGTGGTGGTGGTAGAGGAGATGGTGTTGGCCTCTATCTAGCTTTGTGTCTTCTTGCCAGAAAAGAAATATTGTATTGGGGAATTTTTGATCAGCTCTTCATTCTCATCACATCTCTCACACATGCATTTACATTGAGTAATTAAGTTAATTTATTTCCTATACATCTCATTTCTTTATCTCTACATTCTACATTTGACTAAATTAGAGAGTAGACTCCGTAGGGAAGGATCTAGGTTTTTTCCTTCTGCTTTTTTTTACCCATTAACATCCTTCTGAAGTGCCATGCAGAGCCACAGTGCAATTGCATGCAAATTATCACCATCGCTAATCATTAACTCCCATTTATCCTTAATGATCTCTCAAAGTCCATGACTGAGCACCATGACTGTCACATCTTTGCACTGCTGCTCCTTCTTTTCTTTCTATATAATTTGGCCTATGTAGACATTTTAGGAAAGCATCCACATACTGGATGTTTAATACATTCAGGAGGACATTGCCCATATTCAGCCCCTGGGATTTGAGCCTCTTGTTTCTCCAAAACCATGGAAAGGCTATTCTCCCTCTTTTTTTTTTTTATCCCCCCTCTCCTGTCTTTTCATTCAAGATTTAACTAATAATGAGCTATTCTTAATTCTGGTGATTTGGCCTCTCTTTAGTTTGCCTTCTATGTGAAAACTCTGCTCACCTCAGTCTATCACTGTTTGTGCTTGGTTCCATCTGATCAAGAAATCAGTGATATTTCTGTACACAAAGTTTCAGAGGGACACATGCATGAAGGCTGGAGTCCTACCCTTCTGGCATGCTTAGATCTGGCTAATAAATCTCTCCTGACCATTCTTTTCCTTTGGAAAAAATGCTGTCAGGGGAATAGGATGTTCCCTGTCAGGGAAGTGAGGAAGATCTAGAGCTTTCTCACCTTTCCAGATGGGATCCATATTTAGTAGGCAAGATTAACATCCATCAGCTCTGTTGTTTTGTATGAGGCTTATGTTTGTTTAATGAAAAAAATGTTGCTTGTTTCAGCTCTTGCTAAAAAATGAAAACTTGAAAATTTGATCCTTTAAAAAAAAATTGCTAAGACAAAACCTGACAATAAAGTAATACCATTAAAGGAGTTAAAGGTGGTTTTGTCCTGCAATAATAACACACTAACTCCACAGATGCATTGAGCGATGCTGAGCAAAAACATTGGGGCCCTGATCCTAAACTCATCAAAGCCTTTCCCTTTTCTTCAACAGCTTCAAAACTCTGAGTGTGTTGTCCAGAGTGCTGTTATTTGCACTCTCTGAAAGGCAGTGGGTGTCTGGCTGGAGGTCCCTCTGATCCCAGAGTGGGAGTGGGCCCCTGGTGCTCCCAGGCATAGCAGAGGGATGGGGAAGGTGTCCCTTTCCTGAGGCATCACTCCAGCTGCCTGCAGCCGGGGAGATGCAAGGCACCAGCTACTGCCACAGACAGCTGGGCTCTTGAAGCCAAAGGCAGACAAGAAGCTGGGTAGAGAATGCAGGTTACAAAGACAGAATAAAGAAAATGTCAGACCAGCTATTGAGACATAAATAAATAAATAAATAAATAAATAACCAGGAGTAATCATCCCACCTGTGGGTGGGTGTTTGGATGTGCAGCACTGGTCTGGCTGTAACTTTCCTTGTGATCTTTGTATTTCCTGAAAAGCAAAACTTAGACCTCTGGGGATAAACTGATTCACCCTGACAGGAAAACCAGAGGTAATGCATTGCACAGCCCTGGACAACGATGCTTTAATCACACAGCCTTATCCAGCCAGAGCAACCAAAATTCAGAGTGCCTCCAGTAGAGGCTGCATGCCAGGTTTTTATTTGACTCTTAATTTGCACTTTTGAGTTATAAAGAGAAAAGTAATTTATAAATATATGTCTGGAAAGGAGAAATGTGTATGAAAGAAATGCAAGGAGACAATGGAGAGGATAGAAGGTCCATCTTCTAGAGGCTCTGCTTCTTATCAATCATAAATACTTTGCTTGAATTAATTTAAAACTTACTTTTTCGATGCCAGAAACATGATGACCAAATCAGCCGATTGCAGTTGTGTTTGGCTCTTGGTTATCAATGAAAACCACATATTAACAGAAAGTTTGACTATTTTTAACCTATATTGTGTTATTAACATGTAAGTTAACTTTTTTTCTATTTCGCATTTTAATGTCACAATCTGCAGCAGGCAGCATCAATTAGAAACCTGACTGGTTCAGAAGTATACAATCAATTACTTTTGTGTCTGCTCAGTTATTAATGGCTGAAATTAACTCATAATTAGTATTTATGTAAATACAATATGACAAAATTAATATAGGTAACATGGAAGACCAATGTGCTAGGATGTATGTTATAGAAATTAAATCATTTCCTCAGATTGCTGAGCCATAATTAGTTTTGAATTTTTTTTTTCCTTGCCTGATCTGGGTGAACAACTGAAGTCAGTCATGTTTTCCTCTGAATTTGGATTCCATTATTAGGAATTTTAACAAAATGGTGCTTGTGAAAGATAACAGTGCTCCAGAGACTGAAATGAAGTTTCCATATATAATTGCACATATGTCCACACAGCCTACCAACAACGATAAAATCTGCTGTCTCAGGAGATCATCTTTCAAAGCCTTGCCTTCCATTATACTGCTAATGCTGATAAATGTGTCTCTTTTGAGGCCAAGTGCCTGTATCTCCATGACAATTCATGAAAGTGATTCATGCAAAGAAATTGTTCATTGGTTTAGAATTTGCTTAACCTTGTCTCTTATTTCAGCACGATACACACTGGAGTTTTCATTTGAGATGAGATGCAGTACTTTTTAATGCCTGACACACACAAAAGCCCTAAGCAGTCCTTCAATACCCTGGTACTTCCTCAAAAATGCGGGTTTTCACATGGGATGGATTTGAATGTAAACACAGTTTAATGAATTTTTCTTCCCTTTTTCACATGTTTTCACTGATCTCCCTTGTGAGCAGTTGTTCATCCCAGAAACAGAGATCACAATCTGCTCTGTCCTAATAATAACAGCAGCAGAGACAACAGTGTGTTTCCTATTTGGAAAGCAAGGAACTTCATCTATTTCACAGAATTATGAGCTCACAGTAATTAAAGTCTTCAATTTTCAAGGCAACCATGCAGTTTAGCACACATTTGTTGTGCTTTCCAGCTGAAGGAGCCCAAAATTTGAGATTAAGATGGGCAAATTCATCTGAGTAGTCGTTGTTTCATGGTGCTTAAGGAGAACAAGCATGTCATTAAAGGTAAATGGAACAAAAAGTGCCAGCAAACCATGGAACCTTTTCATTTGAGTCATTATTTTCCGAAAAAATTGCTCAACATTTGAGAAAAAGCATTGTGCTGGCACTCTTGCATCACTGAACACTTGCACAGGCATACATTTTTGTCTCCATCTTTAACTCTGGTCAAACTGCTTTGCCAATTTAACCAAAGACCAAGCCATGAAATGTGCCAACTGTGTGGTTTGTGCAGCACTGTGAATTTTTTGCATACTTAACAGATACTGCTCAGAGGATGGGGAGGTGGATATTTTGGAAAATAAGCCGCTCGTTAGGCTTCTATAATAATATAATCTTGGGTTGTGGGGGGTGATTATTCTTGGCAGGAGGACAGTGCTGATTTGAAGTGCCAGCTCCAGTTTGCCAAAGAGGAGGCAGCGCTAATGCGTAAGAAGATGGCCAGACTGGGGAGGGAGAAGGACGAGCTAGAGCAGGAGCTCCAGAAGTACAAATCCATCTATGGAGATGTGGACAGTCCCCTCCCTACTGGGGAGGCAGGAGGCCCACCCAGCACCAGGGAGGCTGAGCTGAAGCTTCGTTTGAAGCTGGTGGAGGAGGAAGCCAACATACTGGGCAGAAAAATAGTGGAACTAGAGGTGGAGAACAGGGGGATTAAAGCTGAGATGGAGGATATGAGGTGCCAGTATGAAAAAGAGTGTCTCAGCAGGGACCACATTTCAAGCATTCCTACCTCGCCCTACGGAGACTCTGTGGAGTCAGCCACAGAGCTACGCAGGCACCTGCAGTTTGTGGAAGAGGAAGCAGAGCTGCTGAGGAGGTCAATCTCTGAAATTGAGGATCACAACAAGCAGCTAACGAATGAGCTGAACAAATTCAAGTTTGAGCCGGGCCAGGAGCCTGGTTGGTTGGATGATGCAGCATCCAAGGGTGGTGGGACCTTGCAAGAGGAGCTGAAGTCGGCCAGGTCACAAATCAATGAGCTGAGTGGAAAAGTGATGAAGCTCCAGTATGAGAACAGGGTCCTGATGTCCAACGTACAGCGTTATGATCTTGCCTCTCACCTGGGCCTGCGCACTTCCAGCCCCAGGGACAGCGATGCTGACAGTGATGCT